>VZTR01032142.1:197873-253807 GCA_013400775.1 Chaetops frenatus
CACTTTTCCCCATTCATTGACTTCGGTAGCCAAGCACTGATTTTGTGCTTGTGAGGAAGGGCATGTTACTCAACAGCAGGGTGCCTGAAAGCAGGGAGTGTTACCAGTGTTGTGTGCTTCAATACCTGAGTACCCTGATGAAGTCACTTTCAAGAATTTTACAAAATTTTGCCTCCTTTGCCAGTAATGGGTTGCAATCTGTGTGCTTCAGCTGTTTTTCCCACAGAAGAGAGAACTTTTAAGAGCTCTGAAGAAAACCAGTCCTAACTATCCATAGATAGTGATGAACTCTGGGCAAAAATCCCGAAATGTAATGTATCAGATGGTTTCTGTATAAGGAACAATTAAGTTGGCTGGAATTCATGTGGATGGAAGAAGAAAAAATGTAGAGGGAAAGTACAGGAATCTAAAAAACCATAGAATCATAGGATAATTCAGCTTGGAAAAAGACCTCAGGAGCTTCACAAATCTAACCTCCTTCTTAAAGCAGGGTCCTTGATGAGGTCAGACCAGAATACAAACAAGATCATGGTGGGTGGAGAGAGTGGACAACCTGCAGATATTATTTGTTATTCCCATTTCAAGAAATGGGCATCATCAGATGATACTAGGAAGAGGCCTGGCTCTTTATAAGACACCGTTGTATGACATCTGGGTACCTTGTGAAACTCTGTGCCATGGGAAATTCTGGATGTTTAAAATTTAGTTGTGTTTAGAGAAAATGAAAAGAGAGATGAACTGAGGATTAGTAAATATATAAAAACCAAATCGAAGTTCCAAATTCCTTAGGCTGTACAAAGTTGGAGATGAGGTGGATGCTGAGTGGAAATAATCACATGTGCTGTCTAAGTTGTAGCTGCTCTAGGCGCTCATTTTTGGCCTCTGTTAAGGACAGGATATGAGTCAATGGATTTTTGGTATGGCATAATTAATTCAAGTGTATATTCCACCCCTTCTTCCCCCTTTTTGAAAACCTGCCTTTTGTTTTACTGATCTTGGCACTTCCCTGACCCCTTCTAAAAACCCCTAGCTGAGAACACTTTGGCAGAAAGAGGAAGGAGGTTCTGGGTATGATTATTTTCTTTGTGGTAGTCCTTTTTTACATAAGCCTCTATATGGACTTCTTTTTTTAATCATCAAGACAGCACTGTTTTTATAAGACAGTTGAACACAGTTTAAAAGACTGAAAATTCAGTTTGAAAATGATATTGAAAATTGGAATTATTAACTCTGAAACACAGCTTTGGGGTAATTATAATTGAGTTTTGCAAAATGGAACACTATAGGTATGCATGAGACACTTTAACTAATTAACTGATATTTGGTATTCTAAGACCCAGACTACTAATTCCTTCCTAGATATTGATTTCTATTTAGTATATAATAATAGTTGCATGCATGGCAGATTCTTTTTTTTCATGTTTTCACTCAGGCAGGCTGTACATCCCAGTGCTTTGTAGAAGTGCATAGTTATTGGTGGCTGAATGTGAATGCTTCTCCTCTAGTTAAAAAGCTGGTGGGAAAGAGAGGATGCACATTTAAACAGGGAGCTGAGCATATGTGGACAGTCAGCATTGTAGCAGAAGACAGAAGACTCATGCTTCTGGTTGGAGGATGTTTATTGGAGGAAACAGTGACAGTGTTGTGGGGGACAAGGCAGGGCTTTAAACCAACTGTGTCCTTTTTATTTTTGTAACAGAAGAAGGCTTCATAAGCTAAAAAAACCCCACTCCTGTAAAAATGAAAGAAAAACAGAAAGTAAATGAAGGCAGCGTCCTTGCAGCTACAATTACATTCAAAAACGTCTTTCACAGAGCTGTTCTTGTGAGCTGCAAGAACAATATCCCTAATGAGATTTGCTGCAGCAGTGCAAGGTGGAAGTAGCAGACCCAGACCATGTACAGTCTGGTGATGAAAGCGACAGGGCTTCCTACTCCCGTTTTCTCTAAGTGTGAACTCTATCAGTATCTTGCAGGGAATCTTGCTGAACATCAGGGTTGGTTCAACAAGCACAGAGTTTTTACCTCCTGGTTCTGGACTACATCTATGCAACCAGCATGCTGCAGTGCCGAGCATTCCTAAGCCAGGAACTTCCAGAACTAAGGATGCCTCTGAAAACAGTTTTTTGACTTCATATAATTACCTGGTCACAAGCTCTGTGCAGTGCATAAGATTGTTAATAATGAGCTGAAGGAATAGTTAGTACTAGCACTGAGCAGCAGTGAGCTGCAAACCACAAAATAAAGCTTTAAATGTTTTTGCATCCAGACTTAGAACCATAAACCCCTCACTCAGTGCTTGAATTTTCCACCATTATTTGAGAACAGAGTCCTGACACTGCATATTGCTTGAGAGAATATTAAAATGTAGCAGACTCAAGCTTTTAATGTGAGTATCTTATGTTTTTAGGAAGTCTAGTAAATAGTTTCATTCAGGTGGGTTTTTTTAATCAAAGAATTAAGTTGTTTGTAAATGCTAGAGTCCCCGAAGCCCAGGACTTCCCAGAGAACAGAGGGATATGCTTGTAAACAGCATAATTTCATACCAGTTCAACTCATGTTCTGTAACAACAGCAGTTAAATGGGATATATCTCCTAAGAGCTCGTTATTTTCAAGAGTTTTCTTACACTTGGACTTGCTTGCTTGTAAAAAAGCCATAAAAAGGCTTAGCAATTTACTGTGGAAACAGGGTGGACTGGAAGTGATTGTTATTTCTAGCTCCTCACTTGCTGTCTGGATGGGCTTGACCTGCTGGGTGAGACAGGACTTTATGACCATAGCTTGAGTTCAGCTACAAACAGGCATGTCTGTATAGACACAGCCATTATTCTGTGTGGTCCCAGCTGGTAACCTATTATCTGAAGACAGAATAATTAATTTCCTTGCTAGAATCTTTTTTGATGCTCATAAAAAAAAAATTGTTGAATCCCTTCGGAATGTTGATTTATGTATTCTCACAAACACACCTTTAAGATGAGAGGATACCATAATCTATTTTTCTATCCCCAGCTGAAAATAATTCCACTGAGAGATTACTGTTAAGTGTTTTCTAATTTGGGATGCCCACAGTGACAGGCTATGGTCTGATTTTCAGTCACTTTTTACGTATTTGGAGTCCAGCTGACATTTATTTTTGATCAGGAGGATTCAAGACTTTATTCTTGATCTTGATCCCCCAAGCCAGGAGTCTGAATTCTAGCATGGCTAAATTAAGAGCTTCTCATTAGATTCTCTTTGAATGCACATAATGCCATGTGGGCTGCCACCTCTGAAACAAATGAGAAGAAGCAGCAAACTCCCCGTTCCCCCCCAGAAACTGTGCTCTGTGGCATCTTACTGAAAACTGCAAGGAAGCTTAATGGAGTTAAATATCCATGCTCCAAACACTGCTAGTGGAGCTAGCAGCTGCCTGCAGCAGGTTGTCATCCCCCATGTGAACCTGAGCAAGAAAGACAGAGGGCACTTTGCCAGTGGTTTGCAGATATTTGCTGTAAGCAAGGCGTGATTAGTTGTGGGGAGCTTGGCTTTTGCTCAGATCCTTTGATCTAACTGGCACATACTCTTCGGCTCGTTCCTTCTGCCCTTTTTGCTCTGAGCAGGCTTTGCCACAGTCCTACTGCTTCCCCAGCTCCTCAACCCACTCTTGGTGACATTGTGTTACTTTGTACTAGTCTTCTTTGGTGTTTTTTTTGTTTGTTTGTTTGTTTGTTTGTTTGTTTTTGTTTTTGGTTTTTGGTTTGTTTGTTTGTTTGTTTGTTTGTTTGTTTGTTTGTTTGTTTGTTTGGTGTCTCTATTCTCATGACATCCTCCAAAACCTCACTCACCATAGATGGCTGCATGGCACATTAAGTTCATCTTAGACTCCTTAGGAGATCTCAGCCTTTAGTGGTCTCACTGGCCAAATGCTAACCACATCTGGCTTCTAATCACCTTCAAACTTCCCATCCCCAAATCTCCTTTTAACCAGTGTTCCCATTGCTCTTCATACCACTCATGAAAGCAGCACTGGAGAGTGAATTCTGATCTGTTCACATACCAAGTGAGACCTTTAGACAGCAGGCTTTTAAGGAAACTCTCCTTTAGTTCCTCACACCAGAGCTTGCCTATTTGGTACACATGACTCAGTGCTCGTGGGGCCAGGCAGGAGACATGGGGAGCTTCTGAGGATGTTACTGGAATGACATGGCATGGTCTAGAAAAGATTTTCTTTTTTTTTAATCTGATGTTTTCTTCTACTCAACAAAGTAGATGTGATTAGTGTAGAAACCAATGAAAATGCTCATAGCTGACAATTTTCCAGCAGTTCTGTCAACAGAGAAAAACATTCAAATAAAATTATTGCATCTTGAGAGAAGGAAAATAAGAGACTCATACATGCAGGCTGCTTCTTTCTTGAGTTTTTGTTAAATGCTATCCACTTTTCTGTTTTTCTTCTCTTTATCAGGAAAGTGAATCTACCTGCATTAACTAGAGAGAGTGACTAAATTGCTCTGATTAGGCTGAAAAACTAGTAAGGCTGAAAAACTAGTACAGTGCTATGGTGACACAAACATGAAGGGCTTGTAGAACAAACTCGCTATAGGCAATTAATTCTTGTCACTCTGAATGACTTTCTGTTGTCTCTGGTAAACCACAGTTCAACAACTGTATGGTTATAACCACTCCTCAGCTTCAAAATATCTATTTATTTTTGAAAGTGATTTTTCTTAGTCAAGGTCTAAATATTTCTCTTTTCTTCAGTATCTTAAGGCCATAAAGGGAATAAATAGTAGTCTTCCTTGTAAGGTCACTCAGAAATAAAACTAATTTGTTGTAAATTGTAATGTTAGAGACAGAAGATATGTTTTAAGATCATAGTTCACCTTGCTGCTAAGGCAAGATTATCCTGTGCATTATATTTTCTAGCACTTCTCACAGTTTAATTTAAAAGCTCCAAGGCAGGTCTGGCACATTCTTTGGAAACCTCTTTACGACTTCTTGCTCTTCAGATATCCTCTCAGCATAAATCCTAATTTTTCTATTTCAAAATGTCAACTCCTATAAAACCCTTTGCTATTTCACTGTGTGCTGTTGGGTCCAAAGCATGAATCAGTATATGACTCTCTGTGACCCACAGAAAGGAATTGTTTTGGTGCAGTACCTATCTGCAGCAGCAGTGATTTGGAATCAGGACCTGGAGGTGTTCCTCCTGACTTGTTTGGCACTGGAGATGGTGAGATGTGAAAATCAGTGGGATCCTCTTTATTTGTAGAGCCTGAATCTATTTTTTATAATGTTCAATTTACTCGTATCATCAATCCCTTTAATATATACGCATCTTTCAGGTTTACCTCAAAAGTATACACTGGATGATTTTTGTAATTTTTTTCTGAAACCAGTCTAACCTTTATTTTCCATGATTCTAATAAATCCTCTGTCATCTTATTAGGCTGTGCACAGTTGGCTTTATGTTAGTGTCTTCTGCATGTACTGCCAGTGCATATAGTGCCTCTGCCAGCAAAGCCTTACAGTGCTCCATCCATAAAACAATGCAATGTATTTTTTTTGGGATTTTGGTTCTATAAATCCAATTTGCCTTTGGTTATAAGCAAAATTTTGACTTTGTTTGTAAGTGATTGTTGTGCAGGAAGAACGCTGCTGTCATAATTCACTAATGTTTAAAAACAACTGTGAGAAACTTCTCTGGGGGAAGCACCATAAAAAAGGTGAAATTATATGGCTAGTGATGGTTTCTCTCATCTCATGTTCCCTAATAATAAAACAATTAAGAAAATTCAATTTTTGTGTGTTTTAATAGCAATAACTATAGTGATATAGTTATAGTTGCAAGTGATATTTTGCTGGTGATTTAAAGTAGTTCAGGACCTGAAAGTTTACCTATGTAACAAATGAAGAAAATTATATTTCTGAAGAAAGAAATAACTATTAATCCTTTCTAAAATATCATACTTCAGTGTGCATAATATACTTAAAAAAAAAAGCTGCCTCCCCACAAAACTTTTCTGTAGTATTTTCCTGCATATTTTGTAAAGATCAGAATATGTTCTTGAAAAACATCTCTTCTTATGTGGATTATGAAAATACTGCTTGCAATCTCTTCCAGTGTTTTCTGTAATAAAAAGGATTGGGTAGTAATGTTTTGTTTGCACATAATGAATATCTAAGCATGGATATGAACTGAAATCTGAGGTGGCTGAACCTACTGTCTTTTTTGAGGAAAATAAATTTACATTCAATCAAGAAAAATGAATTTCACTCCAGTGCCTGACACTGAGAAAGCTCCATGTCAGCATCTCCCCCAGCACAGCTCTGGCTACCCTGAGGGTCTTGCTCATCCTTTTGGGTTACATTTTTTAATGTTGTCCCTCACAGTATAGGTTTTGACTATGAAAGATACATTCCTGTCCCTTATTTTATAGGACTGACTCTAATACCACACAGTGTCATTGGAAAATGCAATCTTTAATCAGAGATCAAAGATTTTGTTTTCAAATGTATTTGTTATTTTCCTGCTCTTTTTAGTTGGTTCTCATGAATCCTTTATAGCTGTTAGAATCGTTTGGGATGGGGCTTCCTTTCTGAGAAGAAGTGGATTTCAACCCTTGGCCACTTCCACCTTTGAAAACATTTTCTGGAAGGAGAAAGTGATTCTGCTGTGATTCAGGGGAGGGCCTCCCTAAAGGTGTTTTCATTAATTGTTTCACTAATTAATGTTTTCATTAATTCTTACCTGACATTGCACTGGATGTGCCTTATTACCTACAAAAGCTTCTGAGTTTGTTGGGATGTGCCTTCATCTCATGCTAAGTTGTTTGACTGAAAGTATAATTTACAGCAATGCATCTTCTGGCTGAAGGCCACTGTGCAAAGCATAAAGAACTGAGGGCAACTCATCAAGTACTTGTAGTCCTCCAGCATTCTCCTTAGAAAGTCTTTGCAAGGTACAGCCAGTCCTCTGAGATCTGCAGTGGATCTTTCCACTCTTTATGCAGAAACCCCATGGATTGTCCTCCAGACACAGTAAGTCCATGTAGAAGCACTGGATACATTCGATAATTCAAGTGCAGTTATAAACCCAGTCTTTGCAGTAGGGATTTTCAACCTGCAGAAGAGTATGTGGTGAAAATGTAGATTCATTTTGCAAAGAAGGTGGAAATGGTTTTGAAGGATAGTGTTTAACACAGGGAAAAAGAGGACACTAAGGACATCAGGAGAAGATAGGATAATTATAAAAGGATAGAGCAAGATGTTGAGTAGAAGACTGATCTAAAAACTGCCCTTCAGTTTAGATTTTGAAACATTTCAAAGTAGAATATTATTTTTCCTGTTTTATGGCTGTTATCAATCTCATTGAGTTAAATGTCATCTCTAAACCAAATTTTGTAAAAGGTATACTGACATACAGTTAGAAAATAAAGATTAACATTTTTGAAATCATAGCTGTCATACATCTGCTGCAATAACTAACCTATACCATAGCACCAGATAGTATCATTCCCCTCTAGCTTTAGTCAGTGAGCACACCAGCATTACATGGTGACTTTGACAGGCACCAGGTGTGCCTTGAGACTGTGTTCTTCCTCAAATTCTTAATTCATTTTCCAGAAGAATTAGATGGGTTAACTGCATACCTCCAGCAACATGTGTCCATTATGAGGGGATGCAGTTAAGTAGTTGTGATTGATGAGGGATTATGTATCAGTGAGAAGCTGGCTGAGCCTCTTAACCACTTATTTTCTCATCCTTTATCTTTCAGGGGTTTAGAGATGCAGAATTGCCAGCAAGGTTTGACATATGTTTCGGGCATTAGCTGCGGTCCATTGGGTCATGCTTTTCAAAGCATTTTGTTAGGAATATTGAGCAATTGATTTTCTCTGGAAAACCCTAGGACATCTTCATACTATTGCTATCAGTACAAACCAATTCTGTTCTCCACAGAAATTCAGCAGGAGTGCAATTTAATGAGACCAGTGAAAGGAATCTGACTGCTCTATTTATAGCACACTAATTGATCAGGGTAGCCATGGTAGTAAGAAACTTCAGAGAAAATCAATGCAGTATCAAATGAAAGCAGCACACAAGCCTTTAAAGACAGCTGCGTGAAAGCCAGTTAAGAATGAATTTATTTGAAGATCCATGGGTACATCATGGACCATGTATGTTCCTGCTTTAAGTTGTAGGAATGAAGTCAAACTAAGCAGCATCTTACATGCAGTTTGAGCCTTACCGAGTATCATCCTCTTGATACTCTGTGCCATTAGATCTTCTTGGTGGATTGTTTTAGTTTTGTAGGGGACTGTAAATGTCTTCTTTTAAGAGCTCCCCTTTGACAACCTTACCTTTTTATTGTCATGAGGATGGCAGCCACGCTGTGTAGGAGAACTGTAGAACCTTTTGGTCCAGCACCCAGGCACAGTTCCAGGCCTCAAAGCTTTCACTTAAATGCAGGGAGAAGATGGTCTGTCTACCTTCATTCTCATTCCTGTCATCAAAATACTTGTAATCATAGTAGATATATAAAGTGAAACTGTTTGTACTCATTGCTAGTGTTTCTTAAATCTGCGTAATCAACCTTTGCTTCCTCCCCTAATTGCACTTTTTCCTAATGAAATCTGCTGAAGTCCTGAACACCCCCCTATTCACCATCCCTGAAAATTATGGTTTTGTGGCAGATACTCTCCTTTACTGGGTGTTTCTCCATGCTATGGGCTGACTGCCCATCAGAACATTGCTTTTGGGCTGCTGTAGGAGGATGAAGCGAGTAACAAACTACCATGAAGTCATTTCATCAGTAACTTGTTTCAAAAAGAGTCAGAAGGGGAACAGTTGTACACTTTGGTTACTCTGAATGTGCTTTTTGTTCTTTGTGTTTGTACATAGACAAGTTTTACCTCTTCTCTAAAGGATGGCAAACATGGCAACGATTACATGCAAAGCTGTCCAGGCTGTCAGTGTGTCTCCTTTCCTTCAATGCTTGAATGTGCTTGCAATTAAATGAATAAAATTCTTGCTTCATTTTATGGCATGTAGGATGGCACTTAGGTTCACTTTCTGAGGAAGAATGCACATACTTTTTTGTAAGTAGGATAATTAATGGCATGGCATCATGAAGTAGATGCATGAATAATTCTTTTTTTCTGCTGCTTCATATGAAAGGAGTAAATAATCTACACCTTCCATGAACAATTAATTTCTGTGGGCTAAATTTATGTAGCACCAATAGCTAAGCATATTAATAGTGCTACATCTTCTGTTCATTCAGTTTTGAGCATATGTAGTGGCATGGAGTTGTGGCTTAATTAGCTAGATGAATAATGTCAGAAATATTGTCAATTATCAATATGGTCTTCATCTTTCTTTAAGCCTGGACTGGGAATCCAGTTCCCAATGACATCAGCAGTTGCCGTGGTGAACTTTCATAAGCTAGTCTTTAATCTTTCATTAAATCACAGGCTAGGAAAGCAGACACTAGGACTGAGATGAAAAAAATGTGCATCTGCAGCACTGATGTCTTCCCTGAAAAACAGGAAAGCCACACTTCTGTCTTGTTGGATAAAAAAAAAAATTTAATTTGCTGCACTGGTGAGCACTTTCTCAGCCACTTTCATTGTCTAAGCAACACCATGCAAGGAGAATTTGCAGAATGTATACAGAGGTGAGATGTGTGGGGCTTGAGAGCAGCTGAAATCAAGTACGACAGAGCCTGAATATGATGAATGACTCAGCTCTGTCATGTGCAAGGTTTGAGAATGGAGGTAAGGCTGGCAGGTTTAGGACCTCTTTTTCTTGCTACATTGAGATTGTAGCTGGATATTTCTTAGAGCAACACACTACAAATTTAAATTATTTTTCAGAAAGGCACTGGGGATATCTCCATATGAGCTACCAGCACAGAGGTGATGTATGAACTTGCACGCAGACTGAGACATGGGGAAAAAAGGAATGGGACAGAGAGCAGAGTACTTCGGGTCCCATGTGAAGCAGGGTAGGTCTTTTGAGAAACAGCTCTGAGCTGGGAGGGCAAATGGAAGCTGAGATGTTAGTGACAAGCCCCCAAGTGTTTGGTCTACTGAGCTGAGACTAGAAGAGTAAAGTATCTGTGTTGTAAGGGACATAGAGGTGCAATATAAAGCTTTAGTTATGGAACAGCTCCCCAAAATAGCACTTTGGGCCAGTATATAACTGTCTCATTCTGTGCTGTTTTGTCTAATAGGAGAAGATTTTCTTCCCCATGAAGCTTGATGTGCTTATGTCATTGCAGCATTGTGTCTCTAAGAATGCCATCATAGGAGCTGTTACTGGCACAGGTCTTCTCAGCAGTTCATTTCTGCCCAGGTCTTGGTCTACTAATATAAAGCTCTGTCCTCCTTCTGTTTGTCCTAAATCAGTCCTGCCTCCTGTATGGGACCAGACGTTGAGCCATTGCTTTCCTGCATTTATTCACTCAGTGTCTGCTTTTGGGGAAAAGAAGTAAAATAGCAATTTTTCTTTTCCCACGATAGAAATGGGAAGCCATAATTTTGCACTTTGCAAATGGAAAAAAAATTAAAGAGGCAGGGAACAGACCTACAACTGCTTTGTTCTATTTTGCAAATACAGTAATTGAAAAAACCAGAAAATAGAAAAGCAGGATCTGGAAGATCTGGTTTATTGGGATTTTTTTACAGATTTTAAAGTTGGGGTTGATTTTCTTTAAGGTTATGAAGTCTTGCTTGCAAATCTTTTATGCTTTCCCCAAGGCTTTTTATTCCTGGAAAGGTTTTTGACAATTTAAAGTTAGTCAGAAGAAGTATACTAACCTGTAATTTATGTTGCTAGGCATTAATACCCAAGGCCCTGCCTTCTTAGACAGAGGAGCACACAGGTGAAACTGCAGAACAGAATTATCTTTGCCTAGGTCGCAGAAAGAGAGGTTGTCTGTGAGAGCACTCTGTCATGTTTTCCTACCAGCACCAAGTTCACACTTACGTCCTTGAGAAAGACCATTTGCTTGGATGACAGACTGTCACAGGGCTGGGACATAGGTTATTGCTGTGAGATGAGAGCCTTTTGGCATTCTTCTGAGTCACTGGCACCATCTGTCCCTGTTCCTGAGGTAAGGCCGGATGGAGCCAGTGGAGCCCTGGCATGCTGTTCAGCTTTTTATTTGGCATTCCTGACCTTGCATCAGTCGTGGTCTGATGGGGGGGTTGGTTTGGGATGACTTGCTTTGTTCCATGTTCTGCAGCAAAGCCCATAATCTGCTTTGACTCACATATTGCAGGAGACGTGTTTTGCTGCAAAGCAGATGGTTTCCAAATGAATGTTTTTGCTATTAGGGCATCATATTGGGCCAGGTGTTGCTTGCTTCTTTCACCCTTTCTTGTTCAGAACCTTGATTTTCTTTTCAACACATGATAAAAACTTAGAAGGGAATTCAGTCAGGATTCACATAGATCACAATTCTGGTCACCCATATAGTTCCCGCCTGGTTTCCCTTTTTGCTTTTATTAAGTGGGTGATGTGTTCCTGTCCTTTTCTCTCTTGGATTTGATCCTTTCAGCATGGACTGAAATTCACAGCCCTAGGCTCATCAAATTATTGAGCCAAAAAAACACCAACCCTTAGAAAGAATAACTTTTAGGCAGCACAAACTGTGGTGGTAGGGTATTAAAGATAGGGTCAGGTTTCCCATGACTTTACTATATGGCAAGTGTTGGTCTTGAAGACAAAGCTGTGGTGTTAGAGGAGGATAGGACTTAACAGATAAACCCAGGGCTGTGAGTTTGCTGGATGAGTGGTTTGTGAGGATGGCTGCAACACTAGAAAAAAAAAAAAAGCTGAGTGAATTTGAGCTTAGTGCTGTTAGTGAGCTTTCAGACTAGTAATGATGAGTGAGGCTTGGCAGTGGAAGACATGAGTTGAGGTTATGTGCATACTGGCTCAGGAATGACACTGAAATGCTTGTAGGAAAAGGGAGTTCTCTAGGGATGATGTTCAGTGTGAAGTAAACAAGGAATAAGAGCTGAAGTCTGTGGGACGGTGAAGGGTGACCCACGGCACTGACACCTGGGGCGGACGGTTGGCATGGATCAGGGAGACTGGAGAGAAGGCACAGAGGATGGATAATGCAGCAAGTGAGGGCATCTTGTTACTTGAGCATTAACTGTAAAATAGAAATGGGATGAACAGCGAGTTATTTTAGAATGAAATGTACTATAATGCATTTATATGTTAATGAGAAGGAACAGGAGGGGTGAAAATAGGAGCTGTCACTGCAAGAAAATGTCATCAGGCATAGAGTTAGAGGAGTTGGTGCTGAAAAGTCAAATTTCCACCTTGTTTCCCAGGTAACAGGTGAGTGCGTTGATGCTGGGACATGTCCAGACTGTGAAGTGGGACCTGGGGATAGAGGCTCGTTTGAGCCATTGGTTTTGCCCTCATTTTCAGAGTCCTAAAATAGATCTAATTTCCCCTAGTGTTACATAACAGCGAGTCATACACAGCTTTGAAATATCTTTAATTAGTTTTAACAATCAAATTTCTAGTTAAGGAATAATAAAGCAATGAATGCTGCTCTCCATCCTTGCAGGAAAGGCTCAGTGGTTACCTGCAGTGAGTCTGCAGGTGACCTCACCAAAACTGATCCAAACCCTATTTACTCTTGAGCTAGACAAGATGCTCCAGTGCAGGGGGTCCAAACTTTACCATTTGTGATGGTGGTGTCCTTCTGTGTCTTTATGTTTTCTCTCTATTCTCTGTGCCCATCTTCATGCTCCTGCAAGCTCTGGTGCAGCCTCCTGTGCTTCCAAAGCCCTGCAGCTTTGGAGAGTTGGCAGCAGTCGCCTGTCCATGGAGATTATCAGAGTTGGTGTCAATTTAATGTGGATTTAAACAAAGCTAGGCCTGCCATGGTTGGACAGAGAGTTACTTGCTTGAGTTTCAAAATTTTGACTTCTGGTTTGATTCTTGCTTCAGGCATTACTTCAGATCTCTCATTTGAAGAGAAAATATCTTCCCTACCTGGCTGGAAGCCATGTCCAGGCCAATGCAGTATGATCCTTGCTGGGAATACTTTTCATCTGCAGCAATTGTAGATGATGCACATACTTGTGCACATGCTTTGATAGTAAATAGCATATGTACTTTTATTGTTTTGGGTAGTACTGAAAAGTACATACCAGTATGATAGGTATGGATTAGGGAAGAATTATATTATAGCTTGTGTGGACTATATAAAACTATATACAGCCTGCTGATCATGCAACAATGCTTCTATTTTATAAACTGTGCTGTATTGGAATACACATTGTAAGGTCTTTGCACTGATGCAGAGTTATATTAATCTGTCAACACTTGTTTAACAATGGTGTTGTAGAAAAGGTAATTAATTTTTTTGTAAACACATCTATATCTGTATTTATGTTAGTGTCAAGGAAAACCAACACAATGAGGGAGAGTTTTATTTCAAAAGTATTAAAAGCTTGTAAATAATTCTTTTTTCTCTGTGAAATGCAAAACCATGCAAAGGTCTTGCTCACATTTTTTATTTATTATGAATTCAGCTTGTGTGTTAGCACAGCTCCTATTCCCACTGGGGTTGTGCTGTTCATCCTCCTGATGATAGGGAATGAGTTGTTTTTATTATATGCTTATGAAGCCTCTTATACAGAAAAAGCATTCAGTAGATACTTAGTAGTGGAGAACTGTTTTCAGACAGGTACATTGTTTTGAAAAAGGAGAATCACATAGCCCAGATGAGTTACTCTTTAAGACTATCAGAAATAGTTATTATCATTGACATTTACAACCCTGCATGTGGATTTTATTTACTTTGGATTTATCAGTTGTGTACTCAGACTGAACTTGATTCTCACCTGATGCAGAGTCCAGCTCCTCAGACGCAGTTATATCACTGTAGCTGAGGTTCTCCAAAACCCCCCTCTAGATCTGCTCTCACTAGATCTGCTGATCAATGACCTCTGCTGTCCTTCACTTGTGCCTGATATTCAGAGCTGGGCTCTTCTCCCTCACTTTCCCCATGTACCAAATGTCATTACTGACCCCAGGGTTCTTGGTTGCAACCTTTGAGTTACCTGCTGAATTAATTGGAATATGGACAAAACTTAATTAATTAATTATAACTTACCTTAAATATAAATGACAGTGCATTTTTAGTGCTGTTGAAAAGGAACTGGGATGCCAAAGACCTGATGGCTAAGGAAGTAATAATGATACATATTTTGCATGGAGAATTGTTTATATCTTGCAGCCATTTCTAGTCACCATTTCAGACTATATAGAATATGGTCAATAAAAGTTTCAGCAGAGATGATATGAACAGAAACATTTGTGTGATACTAATTTCTGTAAAAAAAAAAGCTATTCAGTAGAGGCCACTGTAGTGGACAAAAATATCTCTCAGGACTCCTTAATATGTAATTACACAAGAGACCTCATAGTACTTGAGTAGCCACTCTGTTTAATTATTGGTATTGAAAAGATTTAATCTGTGTAATGAATAGAATTTTAAAAAATCCATACCTAACATTTGAAAGTAAATATGTTTGTTTTGTATGAGGCATATTAACTTAAAATTGCTTCATGTTTTTCTTAGTTTCTTGCTGGTTTATAGTGGGCAGCTGTCAGTGGACAACATCTCTAAGAAGGTGTAACTACGTACTAATAAAACAGACATGCCCAGGGCTGCTCCCTTCTGCTCTAGTGGCTATGGCCTGACTATTATTATTTTTGTTAACCTAAGCATATTGCTACATTCAAAGGTCATTTTGGAAATGATGCTTGATTTCTGTTTAACTTCAAAATTGTCTGGGAGAGGGATGGTGGCTATAACTTACTCTGATAGTTCCACAGTATAGATAATTGAGCTTCTCTTCCATGAACATTTCTGGGTGCTGTTAATTGTGCAGTATAGATGCTGCTTGGGGTTTTGTGGAATGTTATTTTGTGTGTATTGGTATTTCCTACGGTACATTTATTAGGGAAAGGCCTGTCTCTATAGGCAGAAATGATGAAGTACACCCGATACAATCAAACTACTGCTAGTCCACAGTGAGTTCAAGTGAGTAAGCTGTATGTGAAGAACATTGCTTTGGAGATCTTTGGTGAGCCTGCACTCACCCTTGCAGGCTGGTGTAGCAGCACAGCAATGTCAGAGTCAAGCTCATCAGACCCACTTACTATAAACTCTTATAATGTTTGTAGTGATGACACGATTACATCTTGCATCAGACAAGTTGTCGTGTCTGGTGTTTTCCAGTTCTTGATGACACTTTGAGGCAGTTGAATGCTGCTGTAAAAATGCTGGAGTCAGCTGAAAGTATAGAGAGAATTTAGATAGGCAGAATGAGATTCCTTGAGATGTTATTTGACCAAGTGATTGAGGTTAATGCTTCTCCATCTACAATGGGACCATGGGACTTTACACACCCAGAAGTGGTCAAGACCCTTCGTTGCTTTTTCCCTGCTGAAAGCTGGCAGCTTTAGTGAGCACACCAGCTGTTCAGTTGTGCTGGAACTTTGGGGCAGAGTTGAGCTGGAGGAGAGGAACCGATTGCTGAAGTGCCAGCAACCATTGGGCATCAATTTGGGTTCCACCTGGAGGTCATTCTGTATGGCCTCACTTTGCAGGTGACGTCTGTCAAAGTCACAGGACTGGGCGATGGAATTTGCAGCAGTGTAACAGCTTAAAATAACAAAGCAAGCTGTTTGAATGCTGAGGGTGTCTTGGGACACACAGGATTGTGCTTGTCTGTGATTTATTTCATCACATAACTCTCCATATCAGACCTGCATGAAATTCAATTTCTTATCCTGGTGTAAGCTCGTGTTGTGTATGATCACAGCAAGTATCAAAATGAAATCTGTTAGAATAGCTCCAAGATGCTGCATTCTTATCCACAAAAACAAAGGCACTATAGTTCTAAAAATTTAAACAGAAACATTATAATCTTTGGCTCAAAAGCCTTTCTAAGAAGAATAACAGATTTTCTATAATGACTTAAAAAAATGTTAATGTAAAATGTCTTTCTTATAGAGATTTTTTTAATTTGAAAAGCATCAAATGGGTCAAAATTGAAGTGTTTAATTTTGGGAAAGCTGCCTGCATTGAGTGGAGCATTCAGACACCTCATGTCCCCATTTACCTCTAGGCTGTATCTGTTCCTGTCTCCAGGACAGACTGTTGTGCACTGTAGGAAAAAATATTTCAACCAAATAACATTGTCTTTTTAAGGAAATGGAAGATTAGTAGGGCAATATTAATAGCTAGCAAAAATTCTGAGATAATTTCCCCCCTGCTTTTTTTTTTTACATCTACCTTCTTTCCCTCCCTCCATCCAGTGAACTCAAATTCTATGGTAGCCTTTGCATTTTGTATACTGGCAGATTTAGCTGCTGCATTCTTGTCACAGAACACTTAAATATTCATGCTGCTTTTAATTTTAGTGCTGAAAGACTGTAGTGGATACCATGATGCAAGAATTTGGGCTCAGAAAATGGAAGATTTTTTTAATGCTTCAGCTATGTGTGAAGATTTATTAGCCAGGCTCCAAAATGAGCAGAGCTGACTGGAGTAGTGCTTTAAATGATCTATTTCAGTAAATACACAGCCAGGATCTTTAAATGGCTAAGCATACAGCTGGTGTCTGATATCCAGAATGCGGCTTGAAATGTTGTTTATTCAGGATGAGAACAGGTATTATAGGTCAATAGTACGACACTGTACACATATATATACATCTGCAAATTTCTTTGTCTGAATTGGGAAAAATAAGGTTAATAAAGAAACATGTTAAAAATTATCTTATGTTTATTCCAGGTTGGATTTAGTTACATTTAAGGGAATTTAAATTGTTTATCTATGTGTTTCTAATTTCCCTGTGTGCTGGCAATAGGCAGCACGTTCCCTCACTGCCAGCATCTGACTGATTAATTGGTCTTTTGCTTGATCTGTTTTCCTTTTTGTTTATGTATAACATTCTAGTGCTTTCCCTTTTTAATACGGTAACATCGAATTTGTTTAAGGTCTGTGAACTAATGTGGATTAAAAGTCAAGCAGCAGCAGCTCTAATACATAATTGATCTACCAGTAGGACACAAAGAACTGATTCTGGTTCCTAGATAGGAAATGCCTTTTTTGTCCTAGGCTGATAGAGTAAGTTCTTAAATCTGTGTTAATTTAAAGTGAATGGGCTACTGGAAATTGACAAATTATCCATACTAATAATTTTTAAAGGAGATTAACTTGTTTTTTGAGACAAAATTATTTTTATACATAGACACAGGTACACATGCACTCTGTTTGACATGTTCCTTTTAGATTTCAATGCAGTTCTGTTCGTTGGCAATTGAAGATATCTTATGTCTAGAAAATCTGGTGCATTTTGAGTCTCTATCTGCCTCTTGCTGTGACCCCACACCTCTTAATACCTAACAGAAGATTTTACTAGCTTAAATTATATTTTTGTACAGGTGCAAGAACATTGTGACATAGTCTCAACAACAGCATCCATTTGTAAATGGATAGGTTGGAAGAGGCCATGTCTGCTCCTATTAGCATTGGCTCTGATTTCATTTCAGTTTGTCCTGTGTTGCTGAGGAATGACTCTTGACTGTTCAGTTAAGCAGAGGTAGAAGCTTGTTTAAGGGTTAATGTTTAATGCTATTCTCACTGAAGGGAGGAGTTTGTATTTTCAACCTCCCATATGCCATCATCCCTGTACTGGGGATTTAGTTCTCTGGTTAGCATCAAGCACTAGCACTGGAGTGACAGGAGCACAGGAAAGCAGAAAATTTAATCCATGCTGCAGAAGAGAGCTACAAATCAGACTGTGGCTGAATCAGAAAAATGGAATGGAAAGAGAGCAAAGGCAGACCTTTTTGCACACATTCTTATGCCTACTGTAAAAAGTAGGTTACACTGGTCTAGAATACTGCATTGCACTTAAGATGCTACAATTTGAATAAGGTTTTAACAGTAGAGCAATAAACATTTTGCAGTCTCTAGTTCTAAACGTCTGAAGGTGTTACATATGCAAAAGCAATATCTTTGTAAATAATGCTGTATTTAGAAAAAATACATACTTTCAGATGCAAACACCCTTTGTTACATTGCTAGAGTTAAGAGCAGAGCAGCAAATTATCAGTTTCAAAATGGAAATTGAACTTCTTTCCTAGAGTTCCTAGAGGTGTCCTTAATGAATGGAGTTAATTTGGCTGTTGCTGACTTTCC
Source organism: Chaetops frenatus (assembly GCA_013400775.1). Lineage (NCBI taxonomy): Eukaryota > Metazoa > Chordata > Aves > Passeriformes > Picathartidae > Chaetops > Chaetops frenatus. The sequence goes on from VZTR01032142.1 coordinate 216,106, forward strand.
CTGGTCTGTGACCTGCCTGTGTTGCCCCCTGACATTTCTGAAAAGATGGGCTCACTGCTGGGTGCCAGAAATGGGGAGGCAGCTCATTCCCAGCCTTTGGAAACTGAACTTGTTCAGTGTTGTGCAGGCAGCTTGGCAGTGGCCACATTTTGTAATCCTGGTTCAAAGAGTGTGTTGCATGAAATGTCAGGGCTTACAGGTAAGGTAAGCCTTCATTTAGGTGGAATAAACCGAGCACATTTTCAACAGTCACTTGTGAAGAGGAGTGACCTCAGGCAAGCGAAGAAGCTTGAGTACATTACATAGGGTTAATATTAACATCTACCTGAAAATCAATTTTCAATTGATTTTGAGAAGACTATCATGAGAGTGTTTACTTTTTCTGGTGACGGATTTCAAAAACAGCACAACTTTGGTAAGTGATTTGAAAAATATCAGGTAAAAAGACCATTTAACCTCAGTGTTTTTATGTTTTTCATCAGTGTTTGATTTGTTTAGAACTGTGTGCTCTTACATGCTTTCCTTATCTTCAGAAGGACCCTTCTGTGTTTGTTTATTTCTGTGGCCTCTGGTCCTGTCACTGGGCACCACTGACAAGAACCTGGCTCCAGTTTCTTATATCCTCCCTTTAGGTGTTTATGTACATTGCTGAGATTCCCCTGTGTTTTCTCTCCTCCATGCTGGACACTCCAAGCTCTCTCAAGTCTCTGTCCATATGAGAGATGCTCCAGTCCCTGAGTCATTTTCCTGGCCCTTTGCCAGACTTTATCCAGTATGTCTCTGTCTGCTTTATACTGGACCTCTCACTCCAAACAGTTTAAAAGTTGAGTTCTTTTCTCTGTGGGTATCCGTGTGATGTGAACTGAGGCTACAGTTGTTTTCTTTTGCTGAGAATACATTCACATTTGTTCCACTTTTATCTTAGCAAGAAGACATCTGCATTTCTGATTTTGATCTCCCAACTCCTTGCATAGGAATTTTCAAGAGTTTCAAAAGTATGATTTTAGGAGAGATCATAACATTTCTTCATTACTGGCATGTCCTGATAGACCAGCAAACACATAGCCTTGTCCTAGATATGTATGATAAAACATGTAGCTATTTATTTTCCCAGTTGTTGTGAATCTCTGTTTTTACTGGAAAATTTTGTCTATAGAAGCTAGCACAGAGACACCCATACTCATATGAATTTACAAAGATGGGCGGGTTGATGTCTGAAGTTAGAATTCAACAACAGTGATTTATGGTCCTCTAGAGTAATAACTTGATTGACAGTTCTCCCTCAAACAATATTGAAATTCCCTGGACTCCCAGGCACATATTGCATGTGTGTGCCACCAGCAGTCATTCAGGAGTGCAGAAGAAGGAGGAAGCTGAAGTGCAGTTAGCATGTAGGAAATCATATCTTTTCAAGAACCTTTGTAAAGATGAAGTGTAGCTGAGCAGTTCAGACTCTCTTTAATGCTGAAAGGCTGAAATAAATCATCATTCTGTACTATGACAAAGATATTTGAAGACTTTTTGGAACTGGAAATAGATTTGTCCTGTGGGGAACTGACCTCTTGAAACCATGTATGCTGTATAGTTCATGATACCTCTACTCTTAATAAAATATAATACTTATTAATGGATCTCAAGTCAGTTATTCAATTTTCTCAGTAATTTAAAGCTTAATTATGCTGCATTCTAGATCTCAGCGGCTGTCCTCAGCTGATTTTTCTTAAATCACTATCCCTCCAATTTTACGGTTCAGTTCAATTCTCAGGACTGTCATTTGCATGGAGTGACAGATTAAAATTGGATGGCTAAAATGATTACAGCTCTTAGTGCTTACTGCAGTGATGGAGATTAATTCCTCATAGTATGAGGAAACATATGGCTCATGAAACAGCTCTTGAAACACTGTAGATTTCAGTTTATTGTATTGTTGTAAAGTGAAATTTACAAAGGGCTAATCCAATTTTAATTCATCTTGTCTGAAACTGAGAGTTGGATTTTTGGAAAAGCTTTGAATAATAAAATTGTAGGCATCAGTTTAGAAGTTCTCCATTTCCAGGGGAGAAGAGGTGAATATTATGGTAGGACAAATGGTATCTTTCAACTCAGGTAACTTATTGGCACTGCATAGCTATGCAGTGCTGTTTGAAAACATGCATTTTGCCCTCTGTGCAAGATCTTTGGTCACTGTAATCATCTACAGATCCGTACATCCCATTGCCTGGACGGGTTCAGATTAGCTTCCTGCAAATTCTGAAAGAAGCCAATCCTGAACTGAAAATCCTTAGGCCTGGTCTGGTTCTAGGAGATTGTCAGCTGGGGTAATACACTAAATTATATGGATGGTATAAGATTTGGTATTTGTTTACCCTATTTGAGTTTAAGTCTGCAAAATCAGTCTTGACATGTGACTGTAAAACATGGGTCCTCCATGCAGGAATACTTTATGTTTCTCTTCCCCTACCTTCCTGAGAAAATTTTGAAAATTTTCACAGGAAGCTAGAGAGGGAACAAGATGAGTATCTTCTTCTCTTGTGCATCATAGTAATTTCTTGATATCTCTCCCTGAATTATTTTTTAATTTAATCTCTTCTGCTCCTCACTTTTATCATGTTTCTATGGTTTCTGCCTTGCCTTGTTTCATTCAATCCCTATCTTAACATTATCCTAAAATATCCCTTCTTTCCCAGGTGCAGTTTAACCTACTCCTATTGTAAGTGGTCAGGTCCAAGGAAGGGGGGTGGTATCTGATAGCTACTGATGCTCCTCTTTGAAACGACCTCAGGAAGCTTTCTGCATGATGAAAAGCATCCTGACAGTAATCCTGTGGTCAGCAGTTTGGCAGAGACCAGGGGCTGTTTGGACAGTCTCACTGACTAAAAGAGGGTGACTTGAGGACGAGGGTGGTACAAGCTGAGATGCTGGTGTGGCATTTCAGCTCTTGCTATGCAGTTCCCGGCCAAAGACTTCTGCCTTCAGGAACTGGAGTATGGAATCCTTTATGAACAGCAATTTTCCACATTATTTTTATTCCACCAGTATTGGTACTGTATTTAGGCACAGCAGTTAGCAGTATAGTGGTTTTTTTCTCTTTATCTGTAATCTTAATCTAATAAGACATTCACAAGCTGCCTGGAAAACAGACTTTTTTTTTTTTTTTTTCCCATGGGAATTTCCATAGAAGAAATCACCATCTGATAATTGCCTATTGTAAAGAATTATTTTCGTCACAGGGTAGAAAACAGATTAGAAGAAATTATTTCTACTCTGCTTCTTACTGATTTTTCTGGCTTTGCTGGTTTGGAAAATATCATCAGGCTGTAAAAATTTTTGGGTTCCTTTCCCCCTTTTTAATATCTCACATTCCAAATTAAGTGTTAAAAAAGAGGCAGTGCTGATAATTGAAAACAGTATTGTCCTTGGAAAAAAAGCATTTTTCATTTTTTGTTTAAAATTAAAGCCTTAATTTTCAAGGTTTAAACTAAACAAATAGGCCAAGAACCAATGTCCAAAACCCAAAGTTCCCATCAAAATGAAGAAAAATTTCTAAAAGAATTTCACAATTTCTAATTAAAACTTTTTTTTTTTTTTTTTAAAAAGGTCAAAACCTATTGAAGGTAATTTGTAAAGAAATAAAGGAATTTAAAATTAAAATGAAATTTCTACACAAAATACTTTCTTTATCAAGCCCACCTAATTAAAAATTGAGAGGGATATAATCTCTTTATCCAAATAGTGAAAGCACAAAATCTATGTAGGTTTTAAATTTTATTATATTTATATATAAACATGCAGAAACATATGGTCAAATGACTTTTAAATCCCACCTAATTAATTTAAACAATAAATAATTTTTATGAATAGCATATTGAAATGAAAGGTGGAAGACTACTTGAAATGAAAACAGATACTTCAATAAAAAAAGTAGTATTCTCACTGGATGGATACCATTTCATTTCATTCAGCTCAACATATTTCTATATGAGCTGTAAGATAAAATGACTAATAGAAATGAAAAGGACTGCCAAAAGTCAAATTGCTTCACTGGAAGCTTCTTAGCAAAATGACAACATCCAGTTCTAGATAATTAAATCTTATTTTGTAGGAATGTCACTGAATGATGTTAATTTGCCTTTAGGTACTGTGCTTTTGGTTGAACACAGTAACAAAAATTTATTTGGGCACTTTTTGTTTGTCTCAGAAATGGTTCAACATTGTCTAATAAAAAGGAAAAGCTCAGACTAGGAGAGAAGAACATTTTATTCTTTCGGAGGGAAATCACTAGTGCAGCTGTTCAGGGATCAACAAAATTTCACCACCTGAGACTTCTTTTTTGGATTGAACCTTAAAGAGCCTTAACAGAGAAGTACAGAGGGAAAGTTTCCTGTTAAACAACCTGAAGCTTAGCTTCTTCTGAATTTACTAATTTTCTCAAAATTAGTTAGGGTGCTTATTCCCTGCCAGTCTTGTTGCATGTTTGGTTTTTCAAAGCCGTCTACCAGCTTCCAGTCTAGTTGTGTTCCTGGTCAGCATTCTCTCCTTTGTTTCGGTTGTCAACATTGTCCTTTGTTTTGAAAGGTTCCTTCCTCACCTGTTATTTATTCTCCCTAGTGTGTTTAGCATCTGTTTTCCTAAAAAAACCCAACCCAAATTCTTTTAGATGCCACAAATTCACTTTCCAGTCTCCTAATCATCCAGTCTTCACTGCTGGTTCCAGTCATGAGCATAGGTGATCAGTCTTGACATGAAAGTTTGTTCTTTTTGAGGCATTGCAAGTACTCATGTCATGGATGGACGCTGGCAGGAAGTTTGATATTAGGAATGCCTTGTACTTTCCTACCTTTGGTGAAAGTTACAGTTTGGTAGCAAGACAAGTGTCCTTTCCTGATGTGGATGGCGGTGACTCTTGGTTCCTCTGATAGTTCAGCTCTTGGATACTAAGCATGTGTGAACTGTTCCTTCTACTCCGAGCCTTTTCTTTTGAGGATTTTCTATAGTCTCCCCTTTAACATGCTAAAAATTGAGCTTAGTTGTGATGCATCTTGTAGCAGAGAGAATGTTTCAGTTTCCTTCTACTGGAGCTTTCCATGATATAAATACTATTTTGGTTCATCATAATAATTTGTTTTTCTCCCTGAAGTGCTTGACATTTTAGAAAAGCTAAAGGAGGACTAATGTATTATCTTCAGGAACAATAAGTCACATTTAAGATTTTAATAGTTTTGTATGCTTTGTTTGAACTTGCAGTTTTTGTTATGAAGATACAGCTGTTGCAGTTTTGACATCGTAACCTCTTGTTGTTTGCAGATGCTACAGCCTGAGTTCAGAGCACTCTAGTGCATCCTTAAGTAAGGAGTGTGAGTGTATTCATTATGTTTGTTTAGACTGTCCTTTGAAGGATGTCTCTAGACTGTTCTCTAAAACAGTTTCACTGATTGTGGATTGTCCACATAATGACAGCAAACCCTCAAAAGTAACTCCAGAGCACACATGCCCAAGCACTCCCTGTGTTAGCATGTGGCAAGGTGTGCCCAGGCAGTCTGTTTGCTGGAGATGTGCAGCGTATTTGTAAGGCTCTGATGACAATGGGCTGCCAAGGCACCTTTGGGCACACAGTGGTCTCAGCAGTTTCTGAGACTGCAAACAAATTTGATTACAGAACTGAGTTCAGCTAGGCGGGTTACTTCATTAAAGGTAGACTTAAGGGTTTTAAATGTAGACGTGATACTCAAGAAGTGAAGAATGCTGTGGGCTTTAAGAAGTTCTTTGATTTTTTTTGCATTTAGTAAAGATGAAAAAGATGGGTCATTTTTATGATATGATAACAGTCCTGACACCACTAAGAAGACTCACATTGATATTCAGTAGGAATTTGGCACTTTCCTCTCTTAGGTACTGTTGAAAATGTCATATACTGGTTTTGCTGTTACTACATGTGCTGTATGAGTTCCTGCTGGCCAAAATGGAGCAGGGGACCCTCTGTGAAACCCTGAGAGCAGGCTCAGGTGATGGCTGAGCCCAGCCCAGGATGGAATGTGGTATCTGGAGAGTAGGCTTCTTAGTATGTGCCAAGGGTGGTAGCAGGCAGCAGCAGCTGGGTCCTTGGAGAGAGAGCTTGTAAAGGTAGTTTGTATAAATCATGGTTGGCATAGAGGTTTAAATTGCTGTGGTGCGAGTCCACAGACCCATTTCACAAGAGATGGAAACCCAGTGAGGGAGTTTGCTTGGGGTTGTTCTGCAATGCTGGCTGTGCACTGGTAGTCCCCCAGTGCTGCAGGCTGCAGTGTAGGGTTGTGCCTGGTTCTTGGCAGCCTGCTGTTAATTGTCACTTGCAAGCCTGCTGTCACAGGGACTGTGGTCTCTGATAGCAACTGCCTGCTTGTCTGTGTCTACAGCATGGCCATGTCCCAAACTGGGCTCATCAGAGATGAGCAAAAGTTATGTTCTGCTGTTGAAACGGAGGTTACAGTGTGTATACATAATTACTTCTTTTTTGCACTTTGGCAATACCCCATCAGTTTATTACTTTTCCAGTCAGAAGCACAGCTCGCTTTATGGCTAATCTCCATTTCTTACTGTTTTCTGGCAAGAGATTCCTTTTACTTAGAATTCATGTGATTCATGGGTTACAGTCTCATCTGTTGAAGTACAGTATGTCTGCAGAGGCAGTTGTGACTGCCATAGTGCTTGTAACCTAATCTGCATAAAACCCCAGGAGAATCAGTTATTTGAAAGAAATTCCTACCTGCTGTTTGTGTGGGATGACCATCTGTCTTGCAAATCCCCATGTGGAAATCAGATACATCTGAGAAGAGCAAGACAATCTTCTGACACCTGTTTCTCCAGCAGATGTAGTTGTTTATTCTGCTTTTTTATTTTTTCAGCAGGTGCTTTTGAGATTTGCTTTTGAATCTACTTTCAGCAGCTTTCGAATACTAGTCTAAGCACTGTGTAACAATGCAGAGTCATTCTGACCAAATCACCCTTTCTCTTTTTTGGCACAAATTTTTTTGAGACCTAATTACACCTTAGGAAGTGCTTCTGAATCTGAGCACCTCAGTTCAGACACAGAAACTGATAAATAACTAGCTTCTTTAGTTCCAGAATAGCCTTCAGAATTTCTGAAAAACACTGAGACAAAGTGGCTTTTAAGATTAAGTGGCATCTTCTATTTGAGGATCATTCCACATATATTCGTGATCCTCCATGTAAATGGTTTCCAAGATGGAGGAGAAGACAGTAGACATGCCAAAGTGGTACTTTTTAAGGATAATCCTTTTGTCTGCTGGAAATTTCATATCTTTAAAATGATGCAGAGCATTCTGAGGACACATTAGAATACAAATGCCTTTGGCACTCTGCTCTGAATCTGTTTGTACATGTCAGTTTGCGTATTGAGATCTTCCTATTCGCAAATTGTCCTCAGTTTCTGTGTGACTCAGTTCTGCTGAGATTTCTGCAGCTGTGTGTGCCCTTTTGTGCAGGGTATGCAGCATGGAGCACTGGATTTCTTTGTTGGAGAACGAACCATGATAATCCAAATAAACAAAACCTTCTGTAGATTAATTGTATCTCCTGTAACTAAAGGTTAAGGTGTCATCCAGTGATTTATCCTTTCTAATGGATTTGTTGGATCACTATGATACAAACATAATTTACTACCTTTTGCACATCATAGCTCTGTCCTCAGAATGGCATTTGGGGATTTACAATCCTGAACAGGGTGAATTATGTGTCAAATTATCAACCATCCTGTTTGACATTTAGTTAGTGCAGACAGAAACTGAGTATTTAGCAAAATGAGGCTTCTGCAACACTGTTTTGATAGGATTGTTTTATTTCAAAGCTGCTGTTTGTCAAAAGTTTCTGGAGAAAAGCTGCAAAACAGACCATTGATTACATTGACAGTTGTGCTCTGCCCAGCCAGATGTGAGTGGTGTGTGTTGTAGTTGTCATCCTCCCTGTAAATTATTGTCAAGGTACTGGCTCCTTGATGGAAAATCCAGCAGGTTGTTACAATTCGAAGGCAAGAGGTAACTTGCTGCAAAGAGCCCCTGGGTTAGGGGTGCCTGGCAGGATGTGAATGGATCCTTGGAGAGGAGTGATTTGTACTTCATTATTCCCACAGGCCTGAACACATTCACAGAACTAAAGAGGTTCTGTGAATAGGCAGGCTGTTGCACTTTTTAAAGTATGTTCCTATCTGGAAACATTTCATGAAAGGTTTCCTTCCTGCAGTTTCTGCCTTCCTTTTTTGACAGTTCTTGATTGGCTGGAGTTTATAGTTTTTGCTTGGCCATTTTTTTGGTGTGCGCTGTATGACCCCATGCTTCATGTGATGCTTTGCAGATTACATCTAGGCTGCTGGGTGCTTCCATAGGGCCTCCTCTCTTGTCTCCAAAAGAGGAAAAATAGGTCTGTTTGCACAAAGCACCCTGTCAGACCATTTGATTGCCTCCTTCTGAACCTTTGATTCCATTGGCTCCGACCTGAAGCTGCCTTTATTGCATCCACATAGGAGGAGGAAAAGATGAGGAAGAGGAGGAGGTGTAGCTGGAAAGGATGTCCTTGTTTGTTACCTGTATGGTCAAATGGGAGCTGCTACTGCTGTGAGGAACCTGGTTTTGGGCTAAGTGACTACCCATGGCTGCCCATGCTCTGTCACCTGTTGAATTAAGCTTCAAATGAAAGCCATTAATTTAATAAGTCTGTATAGCTAATAGAAAGTTCTTCACTGAGAAGGTTCTGAAATAACCTATGAAAACAAAAAGGGACGTGCATCAACTGCACCTGTTTACACCTCTCTCCTCCTTACTCAATGATATAACTCTAGGAAACATAGGAGATGGCTTACTGCATTGTCTGTGCATATGATCAACCAGGCAAAGACAAAATGAGGACACACAAAGAATTTGGCAGTTGTATTCCAGGACAGAGCGGCTGCCCTCCTCAAACAGCCAAACCCTCTGGCACATTCTCTCGGCTTAGAAGTTGAAAATGCATATCAGAATCTTTTCCTAGTGAGTTATCTGCCCCTTGCGATTTTCAGCAAGTAAAAAAGAAAAGCCATTGCTTCAATACAGATATGCTATCCTTACATTTAAGTTCCCAGAAGGCCTCTGACTATGTGACAAGAATTACTGTCATGGATATTGCATAACGGTTTATGCATGATGTTTAATGCAGTCTCAGTTTTATTAAATATGGATAGTATTGGAGACATTTTGAATAGTAGTTTAGATTTATGCTTTCTTTTTAAGGTGGATATGTGGGACGTTTTTAGTGCTCTTCAATAACACTGGGAGAGTTGAGATCGTTACTATTAAAAATGAGTAAAATCCACAGAAGTGGAAAAGAGAAAAATACATTGCAAAGATGGATTATGGGCAGGTCATAAATGTTCAAAGCATTTCTGGAGGTTAGAAATGCTGTGTCTTTATTTGGATGGCAAAGCTGTCTCAGCACACTTCCTCCACGCTCACTCTGTCCAAGGTGTGTTGCTCCTTGGTGTGGAAGGTTGGAACTCAATTGAGAGGACATGGTCTTGATTAATTTTTCTTCTTGTTGAAGGCTTATTATTAAGATGAAGGCATTCAGGAAAAAAAAAACCGATATTTGATGCATGTGCTAAATATGTTCAGAACCAGCTCAAATGGTATGTATTTGTTTTGTGACACACAGGACAGCTTTCCAGCTCGGTTTGGAGGAATACATTTCGTCAATCAGCCGTGGTATATCCATGCCCTCTACACAGTTATCCGGCCCTTTCTAAAGGAGAAGACACGAAAAAGGGTATTCTTTTTAATTGTCCATTTCCTGGCACTTGTCATCAGCAGATGCATCATATTCTAATAAAGTAGATTAACATGAGATATCAGCTTGCTATTGGTGGAAAATGTTTAAATATATCTGTCTTGCAAAGGGTACCTTCAACTGTTTTAGAAACTTATACAACATTATCCTGTAAGGACACAGTCAAGCAATGTGCTTAGAAGTATTTTAAAGTGTAAGCATATGCTTACTCCTGGGGGTTATATTAAAAATACTGCCAACATTACAGTTTCTATTAAGATTGTATTCAATTCCATTCTATTTAATTTCTGTTAAAATTATTTGTGTTCTTCTCTTAAAAACAGAGTTAGTGAGTACAAAGTCCTTTCCTAGTGTGATTTCCTTGACATTAACATGAGCTAAAATACCCAGATGGCATCTAGTAGTATTAGTTAGCAAATACTAATTTGAATGAAAGCCAGTAAAAGGGAATTGTGTGTGCATGCATCTGTGCATAAGTATGAGCAGCCTCTGAGATGTTGCTGGATTTGTACCATTTGCATCAGTGCAATTAAATTAGAGCTTGGTGGTGATAGCCTATAGAATGCTATTATTGCTGTAACAGGAACTTTGTCATCAAGGAAAACATGAACATCATGTGCAAAGGCACTACAAAGAACACAATGATTTTTTTTTTCTTTTTTTTATGGAATCGTCTCCCTAAGCAGCTCTGTATTTTGTATTTTTTCTCCTCAAACAGTCTGCAAGACCACAATGATCCTTGGTGTTGAGCTGTTTTTTACTGCCAGATTATGCTCGAGAGGCCTCTGGTATTTACAGATTTTGAACTATAGATCACAAAGCCTTTTATGTAATATCTGTTATAAGTATGCAAATGAAGCCCCATTTTGCAGGATTCAGTTGCACTCTGTTGACTGCAGCTTCTGCAAGGAACATTGTAGTGCCAGAAATGTCTGAGGCCTTTTCAACTCAAGTGCTGCATATGCATAACTAGGGAGTAAAGTCCAGCTTGTAGGAATGTTACAGCATTAAAAATAAATGGCAAGGCAGTTGAACATGGAGACTTATCAGTTAGCATCTAAATTTTTATTTAGACATTTGAATCAGTGCCATATATTTTCAGAAGTGCTGACTTTTTACAACTGGTTTTTTGTCAATACCGAATACCTATAAAAAGTAGGCAAGTGGTTAAATATTGATTTAAAGTTCTAAACTTAGTGTCAAAATGTGAAAGTTATGACCAGCACATAAAATTTAAAATCAGTTTTAAAAAACATTATTAAATGCAGAACAAACTATTGGGAATAAAAGCCCCTAACCCAACAGAATTATCTTTAGATTTTTTTATCAGGCTTATTATTTTTCCATTGTTTTTATCCTTAATTATTATATATATTTTTTAATTTGTCATGTAGTTTTTCAACTGATAGTTATATTCAGATAAATGCAGTACTAGGCATATCTAAAAACAATTGCTAAGAAGTGAAACACTTAGCTGTAAAAGCACCATAAAGCAAATAACTTTCACCATTAATAAATGTTCTTTCACAAAAGGATAAATTCCTTTTTGAGATGGAAGAAAATCACAGGTTTTGCACAGTCATATTAACTTTCCTGGGTCTACAGCTGACTGGAAAGTGGTCTGAAGTAACCAATAAAAGACAAGCATGTATTTGGTCTTTGTCTTTTTGCCTTTTGAATTTAACTCTTGATAAACCATGCTAAGGGTATAGCTGCCCAGAGGAGTCCCTGCAAGGTGAAGTGGAACGTGAAAGATCTCTGAGGGGAGACAATAAAGTTAATCATAAGTACAAGTATTCATGTACATGTCATATTAACATACAGATATATAAATGTAAAGTATATATGGGTATCAGTCTAGCAAAACATTGATGGAAAATATCAAATAGTCCATCAACTATTCCCTCACTTTTGTAACAGGAATTATTTTACTGTTATTACTTTCTTCATGTATTGTCAAATATAAATGGCAATTACTGGTATGGCTAGATTAAGGAAGAAAATATTTCCAGCACTGTTTTCATTACACTGCACAATCTATCTTATTTATAGAACCCATGGCTGGATGCTGAAAGTCAATATATATTCCTTGTTGTATATATGGTGAATATTATTTTTTTTATTATGATCTTAATTTATTCACTTAATTCACAGAATTAGGGAGAGCAATTAACAAGAGACGGGCAGTCTATCTAATATTCTGTCCATCTAGCTACCAGACATCAGTTCTTACGCTCCTTAAGTCCCTTTCCCTGCCAAAATTTTAAGTTAATTATGCTTTAATCACTCTGGAGATTTATGAACATGGCATGACCATGCTTAAGGCAGAGGTGACGTGTGCATTCCTCTGCACCTCTGTTAGCCTAGCACAACCAGAATGTTTGAGTTGTACAAAATTCTCCTAATAATGATGATGCCATTTGGGCTTTGATGATTTTTGTTGATATCCCTTTGTTTTTACCTGCATACATTCATACAGATATTCCTGCATGGTAACAACCTCAACAGCCTGCATCAGCTCATACACCCCGAGATCCTGCCTTCAGAGTTTGGGGGAATGTTACCCCCCTATGACATGGGAACATGGGCAAGAACACTGCTTGACCATGAATACGATGATGACAGTGAATGCAATGTGGACTCCTACAACACTCCTGCAAAGGATATAGAAAAGGACCTCTCTCCCAAATCCATGAAAAGGTGAGTTGAAGGTACTATTGTCTTCTAGTATTGCAATAGGCTTATCATTTGCCTTCCTCGTTCTTTACGAAGCTGTAGGTACTTCAGTCTATTATATGTGAGGATCATTCGATTTTTTTCCCCTTTTTCTGAAAAGATCAGTGTTGGTGAAAGATCATGGCCATGGGATTATTACTCATGTGAATTGTAAACTCAGTGCAGCTGATTATTTCTGTAGTGCCACATAAGTTGTGTACACAGTATTGTCTTTGGAATAAGCTGCTGTCCCACCTCAGCTTACAGTACATGTCAGAGAAACAGTGCTAGCTGAAGTGAACATCCATGCAGAGGGGATATTGGGGCCAATTATCTTCCTGGGTGGTGATGTTAGCTCTTACCTTCCTTCATCTCATAGCCCACTGCCTGGTATCCACCAGCCTGTAGGTGCTGGGACATTTACAGCACCTGAACAGTCAGTCACAGTGACTGCATGCCTGAGAAAATATGAGGAGAACCAGGACCAAAATCAGTGCCAAATGTTATAGTAGAGTCTGGTAAACATCCTGGCATTCTGATATTCTTCTCTTTGAAAATATACAGGGTAATTGCTTGCTGCATTTTACCGCTCAGAATAAAGTACAGGAAGAGCTTTGTTACCTCCCCAGTAACTATGGAAGCTGTGAGCTCATTAACCTGGGAGGGGTGAATCTGATCCAAGTTTTCCAGGGCAGTAGGAGAGAAAAGGGTAAGGATTACAACTGTGATAGAAAAGGTAGCAGAAAGTGCAGCAAAAAGGGCAGCTAAAGTCAGAGTGCAGTTCATAAGGGGCAGGCCTAGAAATGGATCAGAAAAGAACAAACAAGGCAGAAACTAATACATAAAGTCATTAAAATAAAGTTAGGATATGCTAGGTTGGGAACCCAGTTTCAGGAGACAGCATGTGATGCAAAAGGGAAAGAAACTCTGGAAACAGATCAAACAGGATAAAATATTTTCAGGTTTCTCAGCCAGGAAGATGATTTTGGCTGGAAAATATTGCCTAGACTGGGAAGGAAAGTGTGTTTTAAAAGGGAGATATTTTTGTGGAGAGAGGAGGCAACATAAGATTCCTATAGGAAACAAAAAAAGAAAAAAAGCAATAAATTTTAAGGATTTGTGTTGAAAAAAACCTCCACTCTGTTGAAAGTGAGAAATAGCAAGAAACTAGATAGGAGTTAGCTAGGATAAGAAGTTAAAAAAGGTTCTGAAACTATATGACAGGGGTTCTGGAATGGCTGCAAACTTGGTCTCAAATTCCCAGTGAGGGAGATTTGGCCATAAATTCCCAGAGCCTCCAAAATCCCCAATGCCCAGATATATGAAGCTAGAATTATGTAATTCACACAATTAATGGAGAAAATGGGACAGAGAAAAAGAGCCAGGGAAGGGGAGAGGTGAGCAGTACACTTATATACGATTTGCACATAATACAAGAATTATGAGGCAATAGAGAAGCTGTCTTAGACAGAAGGATGGAATTAAGGAACTGAAATGCAGAAGTCTTTCTGCTGCGTAACAATGTTGTGAGAATAAATAACTTCATCCAAGGGTGCAACAAAAAAAAATATGAGAAGACCTGTTACAAGTCCTTTTGGAGCAGACTGTTTGGAGCAGAAGTTTCCAGATAATGTCCTGGGCAAGCATATTACTAAGTGGAAAAGCAGTGAGTTGACCAGCTTCTTAATTCTTTCTCAAATAATTTTTATTCTCATTTAACTTGTTCTGGAAAACTCTCTCATACGGTATTAGACTTCAGTGTAAGCTTCAAATTGACATTTTTTTCAGTCTGAGTGAACTAACACAGTAGGAAACCTAGTGCAGAAAATAAGAAGGTTGAAATTTATGCCTATATATAAGTATTAAGCTAAAATTTCTTCACCTTCTTCACATTCTTTCTCAGTTAGCATGCCTCCAGCATCTGCTGGAGTCCTTGTTCCCTGCTGCTGGACACAAAAAGGACTAAGTAGACTTACTGTGCTAGTACTAAGATTGACAGAAAGTCTCAAGACTTCAGTGTATTAAGTGCACAGACTCTGTTAAAACTCAAATAGAAAATTTAAGATAAAACAGATAAACTCTATTTCATTAAAAATTATATTTAATTTGGATTCAGCAACTGATGGGTAGTTTCTCATAGTTTAAACCCCCAGTCAGTATGATACGTTAGCGCCGAAGATTTTTCACATATAAAAAACCATGACTAAGGCAATGAAAAGTTCTTTGCTTAGAACAAATTTCACAAGCAACTAGCAGATCTCCAACAATTATCTTAACTTGGCTTACCATTTTAAAATCAGTTTACTGTCCTGAAAGAACGTCCTTTTAAAACCAAAATCCTAATGAGAACTCACTCCTTTCCTACTTATTTTTTGCCCCCAATGTGAACCACTGACATTCCTCCAGATCTTGAATTTTTGGTGAGGTGGATGACCTCACCCTGGAAAGGTTGATTCATGGGAGGATGATGGAGATAAGAGGAGTTAGTGCCACCTGTAGCACAGACCTCTGGGGAGAGCTTGTTTTTGTCATCTGGCAACACTGCAGCTGTCTCAGCAGTCAGGTTTAGCCTGTGGCTGTGCTCAGCCGTGGCTGTCATCCCAAGGCACCCAGCTGGAGACCTGCATCCTCTTCTCACCCAGCACAGCAAGGCAGATGTCTGTGTTGATAAACTTTGGAGAGGAGCTGTGATTTGGTTCCTCACTTCTGCAATGGGACTTTGTGGTATAGCTCTGTCCCACTGTGTTTTCTGAGATGTATTCAGTAATGTTCAGAAAGTTATTTGGGAGATGTAGGTAGAAGAGAAGGAGCTATAGACTTAAATAAATGTTTTTTCCTTTCACATACCTTTATTTGTGAATTGCTGCTGAATGGGATGAAGCATGACAGTAAATTTCTGTTTAAAACTAAGTGCAAACTATTTCCCCTTCTTTTTCAAGGCATTTCAGCATCTGAGTTTACAAACCATAGATCAGGATTTGTGCAGCTCAATTTTCATACCTGCCTTGGCATTGGGGATTTTGGAGGCCCTGGGAATGTTATGGCCAAAGCTTCCTCACTGGAATTTGAGACCAGGTTTGCAGGCATTCTAGCTTCCCTTCAGTTTTCCCTGGATGAGAACTGGAAGCCCTGTATGCTCAGTCATTGACAGTCAAGGAAAAGGCTCAGTTCTAGCATTTACATCCAGTTGGCAAACCTTTGAAGTTAATTTGCTTCCACAGCAATTTTTATCATGATGAACGGGATTTTCCATGAGTGCAGCTTCCCAGCAAATTTTCAATCAGCTTTGCATTGGCAGGGTACCCTGTGAAGATTTTAAAGAAGCATTTTTAATTCAGTGGTTTAGTCTTCTGCCTGAGGAACTGAGTAGTGTTCAGGGTGAATATTATTGTACAGTCTTATTTTTAGAAGTTTAAATTATGTTTATCACAAGAGAGATTATCATATTTTTAAAGCAAATTTTCTTGATTTTAGTATTAGTATGAGAATGGGATAAATATTATTAGAAAATATCCTTGTGTCTAAAGTTTTCACCAGGGCTTTAAGTCAGATGTTTTTTCTTGTGTTTTTGTAAGTTTTCTTTGGATTTTTTTGAAAAAGAACTCATCAACCTCATTCACTAGTTTCACTGGATGATGCCAGTTTATAAGAGTGGGGGACTTACTCCATATAATTATCTTAGAAAGGTTTAGAATTTGTAAAGGTTTTTCTCTGCACTGTAGCCCTCTAATTGGGCAAATCTGTAGCAATGCTGCAGGCAGAGTGTGCTTTCACTGATCAAAAATAGATACCTGCATTGTAGAGATGTACACATGCTCTTTAGTCATCTGAAATCTTCTTCACAGAAAGAAAGAGAAATAGGCATTTCCTCCATGAGATTCTTCTCACTAAAAGAAAGATCTAACAGGGGTTGCATTTACTGTACCCCAGAAGTGGCTTCTTTTTGATGAGCTGAGCCATAGATCATGTGAGACCCCATCTTAACACTTCAGGCCTTGTTTTCTATGGAACATTGTGATTCTGCTGGAGACTGGGTTTCCTCTTTGTCCATCACATATGGTTGTTGCAGGGCATCAGTACCATGTTATGCTTCTGGGCTAAATCAGAGAATCTAGACAAATTTTACAGTCATCACTGAATTTGCCCTGATCATCCTTCCCTGCCCTGTTCAGTTGAGCTGAAAAGTGAGTTTGACACATTTGTCCACTGCTCTGGAAATCCTGCTAACCGTGGCACTATTCCTAGGTTTGGCTCAGGATCTTGCACTGTTGAATTAAGATGCTATTCAGAAAAGGAGCAACTTGTGCTTCCAGCTAACACATCCCACTAATTGCAGTGTGTGATTAGCCAGCTGGGTGGCTGAACTGTACCTTCTTTGCCAGCCCAGAGCCATATAACCTTCTGGAGAGACATTCAGTGCTTAAGTCACTACAGAGGACAGCTTGCTTTGCTCTTGTGTGTGGAGGATACTCCCTGCTTCATGATTTCACTGAAGAGAGGATCCACTTTATTCCACCTTTGGCTCCTATATTTATAAATCAGCACTGAGCCCTTTAAAGCCCTATTATCCCTCCATGAGGGTATTTCCTGATGATTTGCAATGATCAGATGCTTGGGTAATGCTGTACCATTATTTTTAAGCCTGACGGAAATTAAAATAAACAAAAGAAAGCTGAGGTTTACCCTCATTTGTCTTGATCTAGAAATGTCAAATAAACACGTTGTCCCTCTGCAGGTCTCAGTCAGTTGTGGATCCTGGGGTGCTGAAACGCATGGATAAGAATGAGGAAGAAAACATGCAGCCTTTGCTTTCACTTGACTAACCGTTTTTGAGCATTGGACATGAACTGAGGTGGAAGGCACTGCCTCTCAGCAGCAAGCAAATCATTGGGAAAGAGTGTAACAGCTGGAATCCTATTTACTCATGTTAATGTAGCATATTGGCAGCAGGTGTTACTATTCTGCCTGAATTCTGGATGCCCTTTGGTGAAAAAGAAGTGGAGAAAAAAAGAAAATTAAATAAAAAAGAAAAGGAATCAATAATTTATTCTGTAAGTGCCAACTTGTTTGTAAATACAATATAATCCTCCAATTTTACTTTGTAAGTTATGGTAAACAAGTGCTATGGAAGTGACTGACTATTGCATATGTCAATGAAGTGCACCATAAAAAAGAGAAGAAAACGTGTGTGTCCTCACATGCACACACACACATACACAGAGAGAAACACATAGTGAACAAAGAAAAATAACAAAGCCAATTAAATATTGTCCTTCTCATGGGAAGCCAACTAGTACATTGACTAGTGGATTTTTTTCTGCAATGCTCACATAGTGTGCTAAGATAAAGAGGGAATGTAAGAACCTGGGAGATGCTGTAATCAGTGGAATGTTTCCTAACTGTAGGAGTTGGTTTCTCAAATAACACTGGGGCATAAGATTGTGATTTAGCATAAACCATGTGCATTGTGAGAAAGATCACAGGTAAACTGGAACCAGCTCTTGGATAGTTTTCTTGTTTAGTTGTATGGATCTCTGAGTTTTCTTCCCTCACTTTTCGTTTACACAAATAACTTGGCTTGGTACCATAATCTGGGTGTTGTAATGTGGGACACATTGGAGTTACTTCTCTTGGATTTTGGGTGCACATCAAGAATTTTTCTAGAACTCTGTTCTCCCTTGGAGCAAGACATTAGTCCTCTAAATACAGTGTAATAACCAGCATCTGAAAGTAAAGCCTGGCAGCAGATGTTAATCACTGAATCCTGTGCACTGGGAGACTGGATACATATATATATTTTTACCAATCTCTGACAAGCATACAAGGTGACATTGTTAGAGAAGTATATTTCTTTGAAGGTTTATACAAAAAATCATACCTATTCGATGTACTTAGATATATTATAGATTGTATATTGAGACACTGTCATTATTAATATAGTAAAACTTTCCATAGATCAACAGCATCCCACTCCAAGCAAGGATTAATATGAATAAGTTGTAGTCAAACCTCTCAGCCTATAGTTTAGGACACCTTTGTTTTGGTTGTAGTGTAACTGTATATATTGAACATGTGCCATAATAGAGAAATACATTTTACCTCCAAAGCCCAACAGGTTTCACTAGGGATTGGGTAAAACAGCTGAAACATAGGGGCTGTGTCATCTCCCTGTGCTGGCTGATGCCTGTGCAGCCTGTGGTATGCTGAGGCAAGAATGTAATTTCTCATTAGGACTTAAATCGACAGTCCGAGTGGAAAGACACACAGGGTGCCCAGCAAGACATCTGAATAATTAGAGGTATTATAAGAGCATGTTCAGGCAGTGCAGAGATTAGTTAAGAAAACACTGACCACAGTGGAGGTGATAGCTCACAGCAAGCCTGCCTCCCAAGTGCTAGAGTTTAAAACATTTCTTCCATCACTCCAGTGATCTGTGAAGTTTCAGAGTTACTGGTTGTAGGTCACTTCTCCTCATCCAGGATGATTACAGCTGTAAGATTTGGTAGGCTTTGTTAAGAGCAGAGAGTGAAATCTTGAAAGTCTGTCATCTCGAGTTTAGCTGTAACTCCTGTGGTGGCAGCTTCAGCGTTTCTCAGGGCTGAGACGAGCCTGACTCTTCCAGCATCACCCGTGATTAGCTCAGACAACACACAGATAAAGCTTTCCTACTTCACAGGTCATTAGCAGCACTGATAAATAGTGTATGCCCTAACACGCCATCACCTTGCAGGAACTTGTCTGAACAACTCATTGCCTTTGCCTTTCTGCTTTCCTAATTCTGTTTTCATAATACATGTTAGGAAATGCAGAGAGGAAAGATACGGAGCCTGAACTTCTTATCAGTCTGTCCTACGAGTAGTCACTAGTAGAAACTGTTCTAATACTACTTCTGTGGTTTGAGACATTTGAAAAAAATTATCAGTTCTTATATACTATTTTATTCAGTTCCATTTTTCACATTCCTTGTAAAATCATGCTGTATAAGTGAGATGTGTCTCCAGTATTCGCATAAGTGCCATATTTGAATGTATGTTATATAGTTCCACTCTTCTGGTTAGTAGGATAGTATATTGTCATTGTTATGGTTTTAAAATTCTTATCAGATAAAACTAAAACATCAGTAGACATTTTCTCCTTATAAGGGCTTTAGGATTTAGTCAGTACTCCACATGTATACAAGCTGTGACACAGTGGTGATCAAAATTTCCGTGGATCCTTTTTGATACATGGGCCACACATTGGTTTAAGATAGCAGAATGCTGATTTCAGAGTATACCACCTGTCTAATCAAAAAATGCAAATTTGTTCCACTGTATGAAGCTTAAAATTTGTTATGAAGCTTATAAATTTTTGTTTGAAAAATCCTTTATCTGTGCACTTAACTGTAATTTATGTAATATTTTCTCATGCCTGATTTCAATTTTAAGGTAACAAGTATTAATACATTCTTTCCAGAAAGTGAGTGGGATATATTATAATTTTGTATAACTGGGACCTCATCTTTTAGCAATATCAAAATTGCTTTTTCAGTAAGATTCTCTCTGTTAAACAGTGAGGCTACAGGTCTTCTTGACTGCAGCTTTTATTTCACCGAAGCAAATTCTGACAGTGGTAATTGCAGTTGCAACATTGAAATATGGAAATGGGTAAGAGAAATAAATATACTTTACCTGCTCTCAGTATTCTTTGAAGGCATTTCTCTTTTACATATCAGGGTACATAAAGGGTTCCACCTTTCTTGTAGAAAATCTTTATAGGTAGTTCAATTTTTATTAGATGAATTTGGACTGAAAACTTTTTCCAATCTTTATTACCGTAGGAATTGCTGTCTAATTTTTATAGCAGAATTGAAGTGCTAAAAACAGAATGCAGATGCTTGGGAGGAACTCCTCTTAATTTCTTACCTTTCTTGTGTATTGGGTAGAATAAAATCTTGCTGTAATTATGCATGCCAATATGCATATAAAAATCTCCTGCAATATGAGGAACTTAGTGGAGAAACTGGATATACCTGTCCAAATAGGTAAAAAAAAGGAGGATTAAAAAAAAAAAAAAAGTGCAAAAAATTGGTAGTCTTGGGTCTTTGCTAAGATCTAAAAATATCCTCTTACGTGATGACTTTTCCAAGACACAAATGCTTAAAAATATATGTAAAAGTTATGGAAACTTCCATGACCAAAACCTCGTTGTAATCGAGAAGTCAGTGGACTATTGGGTTTATAGAGACAGGTAATCAGACCCACTAAGCTTCAACAAATACACAGACTCCCAATAGTTGCTAGTTGTAAAATAGTTTGAGATGTCTTTACAGAAATGTAAATTTACTGTATAGCATATTTAAAAAGATGTTTTGCACTCTACAAACATGCTATGCCTAGTCACAAACTGAACACAGAATTAAGGAAAAGAGGTGTAAAAGGGACCTCAAGAGGTCACTGATATGTGGAGGAGCAGATTCACTTTAATGTCGCTCTCAAATGTTTTAGCTCAGTACCTTGCATGGAATGCTCTTTGTATTATTTAATCACAGTCACAGCCAAGCCTAAGCGCATTACCTGACAAAATTGTAACCTGACAGTGTTTTGTTCATGCCTTTTATTATTTTCATGTTCTGTTTGGGAAATTAAAGTTTGCCAAGCATCATAAAAACTACTATTTAGCATTACTTGGAAAACACTTTGCAATAATCTTTGGTCATATCCCTGTTATTGAATTGTTTCTGTTATTATTATCAATGTATGTATTTGTCAAGTTTTTTGGTAAAGTCATGGGTGAAAGAGCATGCAAGAGAGAAAAAACCCAAATCAATCAGGCTTCAGGATTTTGTTTGGAATATTAAAGTGGGATTTTAGGGGGATGCTGAGTTTGGATTTTATAATCTTTAATTGTGTCTGTGGAATGTCCTGCTGAGCTATTGGCCATGTTGGATACCAAGACAAATTTGGAAGATAAGTATCAATATTAAAGACAAGAGCAAAAGGACTGTACTGAAAAAAAACCACTTAATCAGATGGCTAACTGGATCATGTTCCTCTAAAGAAAAGTATTCTGCAAGTAGCTTGTGAGTGTGTACTTCTGGTGCTGAGAATAGAATTCTTTTGTCCACAAACTTCAAAACACTCTATGAAATTGAGAAAATAATAGTTATCCCATTTTTCAGGTAGCAAAACAGGAACACAGCAAGTTAGAGAGGTATCTCAATGGATGACATTTTTCTATATGGCAAAGATGACACTTTGATCCCTCAGTCTGATTTTAACTGCAGGACAGAAAATAATGTGTCCCTATTTTGTGTAAGAAGGTCTTACTGTCGATTCATTCATGCCTAGCTTCTTTAGAACACTTTATCATGAGACCTTTGAAAAACAGGGGTCATCTGCTTTCCTGTGGAGTTAAATCTGAATGTGCATTTAACCATTTCTGCTGAGGAAATGGCAAAAAGGGAGTATGTCCCCCAAATGAAATGCCTGTCTTCCCTGTCTGATTGTTGGGGAAAAAAAAGTAGTTTAGTCCAAAGACCCCCCAAAAGGAAACATGCCCCATAGAGAATTCTGAACTTGTTCAGGGATGAAACAAGATACTTCTTTCCCATTAACTATACAAGGAACATTAATATTTTGTTTAGAGGCATGCTCAGGTGACCCCAAATGAAAGTATCAAGGTAGATAGAATCCCATGTCCTGTATTACCTTGTAACTTTGAATGATCCTGTGTCAGAGGTCTGTATTTAGCAGATTGACTTGGACATTCCCTTCAGTCTGCATTTCAGCTTTCAGTTGTGTGGGAATTTTTTTTCCTATCAGCTTTTGGGACCTTAATTTGTTTCCCTCATGAGGGTCTGTTGGCACAGAATGGCGTTGACCCCTGTTGGATAGCACAATTTACGAAGTGGTTTTGTTGTTAAAAAATAACAACTTGTGCAGTGCTGGGCAGTGGTGAAGTTGAAATATGGGGCAGAAGTTCCCACTATCTTGTCACTCCTCCTCCAGTGTTTTGTGTGTGTAAACTGCTTTGATTGATAAAAGACATGTTAACACTTGCATATGAATTTAAAAATAGAGAAAAAAGAGGTTTTGCAGTGAGTTCAAGATCTGAATTTGTGCTGTTGCTTTGGAACCAAAAGAGAGGGGGAGCACTGCATGCAGGTGAAATAGAGAGACCTCCAAGGGAAGATGCTGATAATTCCTTATGGTTTTGTTAAAAGGTGGCCAAAGTATTTTGTCTGCAGGGACGGTAGTCAGCCAGATCTGTTCTCTCTGAATCAGTGGCTTACAGTAAGTCCTCTCTAATAAAGGCATGATAAAGCTTCCTTTTGCAGAGAATTCACTTCCAGAGAATTGACATATCTATCAATTTGCAGTAGACAAATGGCAGGAGTTAATTAGGATTTTTATTTGATATGGAAATGCTGCTGTGATTCCTTAAAGAGGCTGTCGCATCATCAGCAGCAAACAGCAGTGCCTAAAGGCAGGCATCTCAAATCAAGTCCCTTGGTTAATAAAAATTTAAGAGTAGAAAAAATCAAGGGAAGAGATAATAGAAGATGATAAAACCCAATAATTAAAAAATCAAAACAGAAGCAAGCTTGCAGTAGAAAACTGTATGAATGGCAAAAATGATGTAATAGAATTTGCATTAACACTTCCAAGAAATAAATCAGTAGCCTATTATGGGTCCCCCTCTCTACATTATGAGCAGAGTTCCCATTTTTCACATGGTCTGCCATGTATGGCCACGATGGACTTTGCCAAATCTTTAGAAAATATTTGAGTTACCATGTGAAATGGTAGGTGCTGTTACTGAGCTTGTGAACATGGTTAAAGCGTCAGAACACAACAGCAGAGCCTCACCTGGAGATGGGTCCCAGGAATATGTGGAGTTCGGTATCCTGCCTGGCTGAAGAAGTCGTGGAGGGAGAGAATGAAAGAAGCCCTATGGCTGTAAGGGAGGGTGGCAGGCCTAGGCAGAAAACATTAGGGAGTTGGAGTGAACTGGTTAATCATTTTAATAGTGAGGGAGGCTTTCACCTGCTCAGTAATGTAAGAGAGGACTTGCAAACCCCAAGACGCATCTGTCATCAGGAAGGAGAGATAACATGTTTCTCACTTTACCCCACAAACTCAGTTTCAATATATTTAACCATGATTCATATGCTAAACCTGAAGTGCCTCTGCTGCTGCTGTTTCCACAGCAGCTCCCAGGATGTGGGTACCACATAGCATGCAGGAACTGGAAGGGTAGAGCCCCCCACTCTGTCTATCGGAAGAGAACGGAGAGATGTATTCTGCAAGAGCCTGCTGCAGAGAAAATTTTGTGTGAGCATTCAGCACTTGCTGGAGTTACAGCCTGCCTTGCCCTGACATCAGTATCAGTGGCTACTGTGGAAGACTGGGAGTGGAAGTGGTGTGGGCATCTCCCCTGCAAGCCTCGGTGTCTTGTGGTAATTATGCAGCCTTCGAGCTGTGGCTGGTGATCTGTGTCCCGTCTTCAAACAGTGCTGCTGGTGATGTTAATTGTAGCCATTAGTCACTCACAGCAGAGATGATTTAAAGGAATCTGACAACTTTAAGCATTATTCTTAATGCCTAAGAATATTAAGTTGGTGATTGTTATGAGTAATGCCTAAGATTATGATAACTTAAAGACTTCCAGGGTTTGGTTGCATTGTATCCTTGGTGGGCTTAGTTTATAATCACTTTCCTTTAAGTATGGTTGTCCCTGAGGTTCATGTGCATCTCTGATGCAGCAATGGTAGAAGGAATTAAATAGTAGAAAATGTCATTCTAAAGCTATGAATATATTCAGAGGGGCACATTTAGATTACCTGACACTATTAAGAAAAATTGTTTTGCAGTTTGCTAGTATTCAACTTGAGAATAATGGCTCTTTTAAATCATTTGCTTCTCTAGCTCTTTCACCTTATGGATTGTTATGTGAAATGTGTTCTGCGAAACACTCCCAGCTTTTCATCCCTTCCCTATCTTCTTACATTCAACAGCATCCTGTCTTCTGTGTGTACTTTATTCTATGAATAACTGAAGAAAACTGTAAAAAAATCCCAACACACTGATAATCTGCAGACTAGATCTTGAGGACCAGTATTTTAAATATGTCCCTTGTATAAATCTCTGGTTAACAGGGTGAGATGGAAAATGAGACCAAGGCCAACTACATCATAGAGGAATACAAAGCAAAAAGAGTCTGTCTGGGAGTATAGATAAGACAGCTCTTGTGATTTAAGATGTTGCCTTCCCCTGACTCTTAGTTGTCACTCTTCATGTAGGAACTACTGCCCCAATATTTAATCAACAACAGATTATGGAAGCACTCATGTCCCACTAAAAGCTGTGCACAATTGTGTTAACTCTCTTGATTCCACACTCATGCAAATACAAAAGCACTCACATAATCTGCTAATACAGCTCTGTTGTGAGAATAATGATTAACAGCTAGTCATGGCGACATCTAAAATTGCAGATTGGCAATCTGTGCCTTAAGGCTCTTGTGATCTGTAGTACTTGCACAGCAGTAACTAGGAATACTGTTCTTTTTGCATGCAGCAATCTACTTTGGAGCCTTATGGAAAATATTATAGCACCATATCAAAATTCAAATTCCAAGAGTAATTTACAAACAGTGCTTGTATCCTCAGGACAAAATTTGTTTGTTTCTCAGTTTAGTACTGTTAGGACTCAGGGGGTCTGAGATTTGTAAAGCCAGGACAAGTTTATTAATCATGTTCTTTCTCTGTAAAATTTCAGTAACTATTCTATTTTTACAACTTGTTGTCAGTTTGAATTTTATTTTTGGACCTAGTGAAATGGTTAATTTTGGTCTGTTGTGTTCTAACCTAAAGTCTGAAGATAAAGCAACTTTGTGAAACATCACTCTTTATATTGTATAATTAAATATCATCAGTTCTCTGTGATCAATGGGCTGCTTTGGAGAGTGCTACTACTTTAAATCGTCCTTGGTTATTGAGGAAGAATGACATTCTGTTAAATAAAATATGACCAAATGAAAATTAAAATACATATATATTTTCGTGTTTGTACATGGGAGTGTGTGTCTGGCTTCCTCGTGCTAAAACATGTATGGAAGACATACTTTAATTGGGTGAACTGCGTTTTTTTTACCAAGGTATTGAAAGAAAAATAACTGAGTGATGTGTCAGCATGAAAGTCTGATCACACTGAATATCTCTCTCCAGCTAGCAGTGAGTTTTAGAGAATTAACATGTTCCACATTTACAATGCCATTTTGAACTGTCACTTGGAAGTCTCTCTTGTTTCACAGGAGAAGATCATGTAGCAATGCAACACAAGAAAATCTCATTTCCCCCTCAAAGATAATTCCTACTCTCCTGCCTCTAAGCTTCTGCTGTACCGTGTTCCCTAGCATCATCTTGTGTTCATTGACTTTCCTTTTGATGCCACATCGGGTAGAAGTGGTATTAACTCTGCACAGAGGTGTCCCTTTCTTTGGGAAAATGTTTCTGTTCTCAGGAGAGATTAACCAGGTAGGACAGAGCAGGCTGTGTCATGTTGGAGCACTGCCTGCTGAATGACCATATTTCATTCTAGATTTTGCTTTTCCCTTGAGAGGGAGAGGCACAGTAAATTACAGTAATGTGTTTATGTGCTTCTTTATAATTTTTGTAGTATGTCTTGTTTTAGACACAAGAACACTTGTTCACCTCTTCTGTACATTTTCCATATCTTTTCTTTGGTTTACACAGATTTAAAAAAAAAAAAACAGACTACTGTAACTTCCTGTTTCACACATAATTTCAGTGGTATATGCAGATGCGTTCCTTAGGCCAACATGTTGAAAAAACGTTGATGGGTTCTCATCTCTGTGGGAATGTAGTCCCACAGCTCCCAGGCACTGCATGGTTGTACACAATACAGAAGCCACTGCTGCACAAGGGTGCATTTCATCCTTGCATAGCTGTACAAGCTACGTGTCAATGCAGCTCTCTGCTCCTTTGGAAATCCCTTGCTCTCATTCCTCTGACTGAGCAGAGTTGAAGCCCCTGTAACAGTGTGGTTTGCAATGCCTCACTGCAGTGTTTTGAGTTATAACCACTACCCATTTGTGTGTTTCCAGGCTGCCTTTCCCTGCAAACAATGTGATCCCAGTTTGTGCACCTTTGGTGTGTGTGTGTGTGCATATGTCTGCTTGTCTCATCCCACCTCCCATGTTGGACTCCCTTCCCTAATGTTGGTTTTCTGTGGGAAAGAGAGACCTCAAAGCTGGCATGTTGTGTTGACAGGTGACAGTGTGTTGTGACATGCTCAGGTTGCCTGGCCCTGATGTGGAGGTGGCTGGAGCACCCTGCAGTTCACCTGTGTCTCCAGTTCCTTCTCTTCCCTACCAGAAGAGACCACCAGCCTGTGGGCTGGAGGATGGAGCAAAGAGTGCCAGACCTGCCTTTGTTCTGAGGGAACTGGGAGGCAACGGGGACCTACTCTAGGGCTACACAAATGTTTCAGACATGTAGTACCATAAACGTAGGTAGGTAGGTGGGCAGAGGAATGCTTTTTGCTCCCGGTGGGCTGGAGTTCATACATGGCCTCCAGTCAAAAGGAGAATGTCAATGTGACCCCCATCAGTGTGGTGGCATGGCCAGGAGGATGTGCAGGAGTGTAAGAGTCCTGTCTGTGAAATTAATTACCTGTCATGCTGCTACCACAGCTCTGGTGCAGCCCACAGTAGGACTGCAGGGGTACAGGAGTGGATAGTGAACAGGGAGCTGTGCTAATAATTTCAATAGCACTGGCAGTGTTTACACAAATCTCTGTCGAGCACAATATAAACAAAGTAAGTGTTCACAAAGCTGAAAATTCTCTCTGTCAGTAGCAAATAAAGTATTTTGTCTCACTGCTTGCATGATTCTTGGCAGTGCTGTTTGCATTCCCACGAGGTGAGTAGTAGGGAAAAACAGCCCTTGGCCTTCCAGACGTGTACAGATGGTTGGCTAGTCAAAAGCCCTTCCAGTACCTGAACTCTGACCAACAGCATCCTTTCCCCTCTGGATAGATTACTGGGCTGTCAAGAAATCCTCTTCCCATCATCCATCAGCTTAACTGCTGAAACCCCTGGAGATTAGCAACTGAGAAAGTACCTATGTAGCAAAAATATGTCACACTGGTCAAAATGGAGATAACTGTTTTTTTTACACTATCATTCTCTTCTATTCAGATATACAACTTCGCAACTTGCATCTTTTGTGAAAAGACTCATTCAATTTACAGAATAAATATTATTGAAAAAATATTATTTAAATATAACTGTTTAAATTTTATCTCCATCAGTGGTAATGCTACACAAAACAGATAATCATATGGTTTGATAGCATTAATTTTCATTTCAGTCTCTGAAAATAAATTTTTTTTTGAACAGACATGTCATTTCTTCCTCATGGAGCAGTGAAGTAAAAATGAGACTGATTTTAACCATATCCCAATCCTAGAATCACCAAATAAAGTCTAGCCCTGATAAAGAAGCAGTTGGGATGCTGATCATAATGAGATTTTTTTTTAGATTTTCATGTATAAACCAAAAATTTATAAAATTTGAATGTGAAACGTGAAGCCTCAAATTAGTTTCTAAATAAGCACAATAGTGAAAAATGACAACATATTCAAAACTTTACAATTGTTTCTTTGATGCATATAGCCTTTTACAGTTCAGATCAAGCAAACACAAACCAAAAATATACCCTGAAATCTAAAAGTGCTCAGAATAAAGTGTGAGGTACAACTCTGCATTATACTTTCAACTGGATTTTTTCTATTAAGGCTTATATTATTATAATTAGATCCTTTTAATGCTCATATATAAAAGACCTCAAGGAGAAACAAAGAGTCTTGTTTGCAGAAAAAAAAAAGAAAGGAAACGTGGACTTGGCACATCACAACTTATCTTTTTTGATTTAATTTCTTGTTCATGTGACTCTTTTCTTCTTTAAAAAACTGTAGCCATGGATTTCAGCTCATGTGGTGCATCAAGTTGATGCACCCCCATACAAGCAGGCTAAACCACAATAATCTCCCAAGTTGTTTTAGTGTCATTAAAACCCTTTGACATATAGTGTTTTTTGAAAAAAAATATTTCAGGCTAAAGTTAATAATGACATAATGATGCTGCACTCAAGAGAGTGTTTGAAAAAATGTTTGCAAATCTACCTGTCAGGTACATAGGTCTCTTAAAGAGATGTGGTTTGCAGTCACTTTAGGGAATGATGGTCTTTAATCTCCAGAATTAAAGACAGGGGAAAAGGAACATATATTCTACTAACACAACTTTCTGCATGGACAGGTAGTGTAAGGACAAGAGGGAACAGTTTAAAACTAAAAGAGGAGAGATTTAAGTTAAATATAAGGAAGAAATTCTTTACTCAGAGGGTGGTTAAGGATGCCCCATCCTTGGAAGTGCTCAAGGCCAGACTGGATGGGGCTCTGAGCAACCTGGCCTAGTGGAAGGTGTCCCTGCCCATGGCAAGGGCATTGGAACCAAATGATGTTTCCTTCCAACCTAAACCATTTCGTGATTCTATGATTTACTTGACTGTTAATTTCTCACTATGATAAAATTGCCTCATAATAAGAATTTAGTAAAATACAGAGGCAACTGCAGTGCAGCGTGGAGTAATTGAAATTCAATCATTAACTGAGATTGACCTGAAGTCACAATTCCTGTGAGTAACATACTCTCCCACTTGATGTTTTGTGAAGGATCCTGCAGAGGTTTTTGGGAAAGCTGGGAATGTGACCTGCTATCATTGCTTCTTCTCTTCTTTAAGTTCTCTCAAGCTCATTGCCTTTAAATTTCTTTGCTAATGTCCTGCATTGTGAAAGGAAGCAGGTGGATCTATTAGAGAAGAATTTCTTTAGTCTTCATTTATTGTCATTTTCCTGTCTTCTAATTTTATGGATAATAAGGTGATTTTTGTGTGTGAGTTTTTAGTGTGGGGTTTTTTTTTTTTTATTTTATGGAAGGTGAGGAGACGAGTCCTTTTTTCTATTTCAAGGTAATTCATCAAATGATGTTTTCATAACCCTGCAGCTACAAAAATTTATGTTTGACTCTCTATTCCCCCCAGTTTATTATTCAGATTTTCTGTTTTTAATGATCAAATATAAGCATCTAAGAAATGCATAATGATGCCAAGTTTCTGCCTAGTTTCCCTTTCCTAGAAGCACCTTAACAGTGCAATATAGAGCCCAAGATGACTGCAATTTCCACCTCTGCAGAGACAATAAAATGCAAATAATGTGGTCTATCATGAGTGTTTTCCACTGGAAAGAATTAGCTTTACCTTGTCTTTATTTACACACAAGGATAAAAAAGCACAAATAAGATGACCACTGTTTATTTATTTATTTAAATTTTAAAGCTCAGGTAAGAATTTATCTGCTACAAAAGGCTATCAGGGAATGTTGTGTATTGATTGGGCACTACATAAAAAAAAAAAAGGCACCTGCCTGCTGCCTTTCACTGCTGCTTGTTTGCAGAGTGATATTTGTGGGTTCCAGACTGCAGAAGTAAGTTCGTGTTTGGCTGAACTCATTAAATAATGAGGGGTCATAGAGGCCAGTTACAGCACTGCTCCTTGGTTTGCATTTCAGATATGGAAATTTCCTTATAAATGGGACTTTATATGGGTTTTAGTTTCCCTGGGATTTTTGTCACATAGCTTCACTGAACAAAACTGCTGTACCCTAGGGAGAAAAGTATCAGTGCCATCAGAGAACTAATTTTGAGAAGGTAGAGAATAAAACTGTCAGCTTTTCCACACTGAGGGATTTTCCCAAGGGACTTTTTATTTTGTGAGGAAGACTACCAGAGGCTAGTAGCAATACTGGTATTGATTTTAATGTTCAAGTTAGCAGTCATTATTAGCAAGAGCATTTTGTTTAAAATGACCTGACTTCCATTTTCCTTCTCAAAATGCTTTTGATTTTAAAATTGATTTTCTATCTGTTTATAACTAAAAGTTAAAGCATTTTTTTTTAAATTAAGCCTGCTATTCAGATTACGAAAGTGATATCATGAGTCTGAATGATTAGCATTGCATTTTTTAAAGGAAGTTTTGTTCTCAGGTCCTGTTTGTTTCTGCGTCTCATTTGCCAAACTACCACAATTTCTCATGGAAGAGAAACTCTTAAATTGAATGTGCTCTGTTGCTTGACTTCTGTCATATAAAGTCATAAGTCACAAGTATATATTGGTTCCTTTAACAGATGAACTGAAATAAGATTAAAGAGCCTAAGAGAACACTAAAAGTCACTTACTTCCTGATTTACTGAACTAAAAGAATAATCACGTCATTAACTCCCATGTTAAAATGCAACACTAGTCTTCTGAAAAGTTTAGTAAATGCTTCCACCTGCTCTATAAATTTAAGCAACACACTCCTCAGCCTTATTGTCTCCATCCTCAGCCAGCGAGGTCCGTAATTCCAGGGCACAGATGATTAATGTCACCCTGTTTGGATTCCTGCATCTGTGTGGTGAGTCAGGCTGTGTGGGAAGGGACAGTTTTAAGCCATTGAATTTTCCCAATCTTTCTCTATTCTCCTGAGTGAGACTGGTCAGAATTTGTCCAAGAAGCTCTTTCCTACTGAAGGTTTTGGATACAGCAAAGTTGAAACTGTGAAACATTTCAATGTCATCTATATTTTTGAAGTACATTTTTAAAAAAGTTTAAATATATTTATTTTGATAAAATTATTCCTTTAATGATATATTAGTTAAAACAATGAAAAAAGTGCTTCTCCTTCAATTTGGATATTTTATTTTGCTAAAACTTTTGGGATTTTTACAATCCATCATAACGCGAGGCAAGTATAATTTCAAAATCCATATACTGTTCTTATGAACTAAATTTCCTTTTTTTATTTTTTGTTTGAATTGGCATCTACAGTTTGCTGTAGGTGCCTTTCAGAAAGGCATGTACAGCAAACATAATCTTATTTGATTACTATGTGCCTCCAGCTCTTCAGAACCATATTCATCCATTCAAATGTTTACTTATTTATTTATTTTCTTCCTTTTCTCTTCACCCATCCCAAAGCTTTGGCCTCATCCTCTGTCACCTGATGATGGCCAAAGAAATTTTCTGAGGTGTGTATTAAATAAATAAGTTTGTAGCTTTGCATCTTTCTTTTCAAAATCCTACAATTCTGACAGGGATGTAAGAAGCACATTCCAATTTTTCACTTTCATGTGTGAAAACCAACATATTCCTCAATACTATGGTAGATAAGGAACCCATGTGTATCAAGGAAGCAAAAATAACCACACTGGGGAGGGGGAGGGGTAGATAAGTGAGAGGGAAAAGTGAAGTTCTAGAGCAACAATGATAAGAAGGAACTAAAGCATTAGGATAAATAATGCCATGCTCAAAGTATTATTCCAGCATGTAATGGTTCCCTTTCCTTTCTGATCAGTTCTCAACTGAAAATCAACTTACAGAGTTACAGAGAGCACACCATGTTATTGTATTTTTTATTTTAAAAATTGTATTCTCTTTGCAGCATTGTTGACTGCCACCAGCAGTTGGTCTAGAAAGTACAGTATTGAGTTTGCTTGTACAGAGAGAATATAATAAGAATAAAAATTTTTAGTAGAGTGATAACAAAGATAATGTAATGGTATTTGCACATGGAGAGTAAATGTGCTAAGACAGTTCAGCTCTGAAAATAGCCAGTGGGTTTGAGGTATGATAAAAACCTAAACACTCATGAGTGGTTTGGAGAAATAGCCTTCTGCATTTTTTTTTTTCTTACATGAGCAAAGAGTCACCACATGAAATTATCAGGCTGCACATTCAGGATGCATAAGAGAAAATGAGTCTTCATTCACCTTCTAACTAAAGTATTTTCACCATTCCCACAGAGCACTGTAGATGCTGAAAATATATATGACTTCCTAAACTATATTGATAGAAGGACTATTTATTTAGGGTTATTAAACAAAAAAGGAGTATGTCCACTGTCTCAGGGAGATCTGGAGACACAGGGCTCCAGGTATGCTGGCAGTTCACTGGGGGAACATTCATTCCTGCTTGTAGCAGTCTTACATCCTTCCTGAGCATCAGCTGCTGCCCACTGCCGGAAACAGGACTAGGCAGACCTTTAGTCTTCCCCAGTATGGCTTTTCCTACCTTCATTAAAAATAGCTTGCGTGCTAAAGGCATATTTAGTGTCCAACACTGTGATGGATTTGAGATTTGCTTCTTGTAAGAGCTGTCCTCTTTTGGGATTTTTCAAAGACTGCTATGCTGCAGGGGTTTGCTATCATTGAGATAGATGTGGGAAACTCACCTGACTTTAGACATTTATACGTGAGGTAATCACCTGAATCCCTGCTCTGATCAGTGGAGAAGAGAATTCATGGTTATTGTCATCTGCCCTAGGAGATAAGCTGTGCACTATGAAACTCAGAACTCTCTGTGAGGGGAGCCAAGAGATTAACTCTCACTGCCCTTGACTGGCATCCACATTGGAGAAAATGTGATGGGACAACTGGTAAGAAAGAGAAGTAGAGAGCTGTATGCTGGGTCTGCTTCCTCCCTCATGGAGTGCATTGCTAAAAAAGCAGGAAATGTCGCTTTGAAAGTTTTTTTTTTCAAGGAGAGAGTGGTGTATTTTCTAAACCAAGAGTTCAAGGGCAAGTCAGCTGGAAAATCTCTCTGGCATACAAACTTCAACCAATTTTGGAGTCCACAAAGATGTTAAAGACATCTTTTGTTATCCAGAAAAATCCCATTCTTCCTTTGTGAGTGTAACATGTTTGCAAAAGATAAATTTGACTAGAAAAAAATATGTTAATTGCCTTATTGTCACGTATTTTCTCCAAAACCCCAGTTCTACAATTCAGAGGGCTAGCTAGGAATGAGAAAAATGCATTTAAATCACTCCTGGCTCTAAAAAGCTGTATAATGGAAATGAAACTGCCTAAGAATAATATCAGACAGGAGGTGCACACAGAGCAGAGCTTCTGAAGGGCAGCATGAGGAAGAGTGGGCTGCTATTGCTTAGGTTCAGAGGAATTGGACTGTGTAGCTCCTGGTAGCTGAACTCATTCACAATAGAATTGTATCAGATGTATGACATATTATTTTGAGTATTGCTTCTGTGTTCAAGATAAAATCATCTGGCTTTCTGCCATATGGAAACAAGTTCATTAAACCTCAATGTTTTTCCTATCACCAGTGAAAAACAATTTCCCCAAATCTATCTGTGTCTATACTTACAATTGTATCTTCACCTTCAATTATCTATATTATTTTCAAAGCCGAAAATCATACTCTTCAATTCCTCTTGATCTGCATCTATAATAGGTCATTGTTTCTTCATGATGGCAATTAAATTGCTCACCACTCTGTCTTCAGACAAATTAAATGTACCATAGTGCTTTGAAGGTATTCCATCTGCCTTGAGACAGCGTTCTTCACATAATCTGTGCACCAAATGCTGTGTTTTGCATTGTTAATCTGTAGGGAACTGCTTGCTGTTATGGTATTTTGATGCAAAAATACAGCTGCTGGATATTTATGTGAAGGAGAATGTACAATAAGACCAGCTGGCAAATACTACTTGAGTCAAAATGGGTGTTATTCATTTGACTTCATTTACATGTGACCTAGCTCTATACACCCTCATCAATAAAGAGGAAGAGTCACTTCTAAGGCATTACTCATCATATCCCAAAGCAGGAATCCTAGCTAGGGGAAGCTGTTGGTATGATTGGCAAGGGAGGCATAACGGGAACCTGAAACAGCACATGAACTGCACTGAGCCAGTCCACAGGAGAAGATAATTTATTCTTTACAAGTTATTAAACAATGGAAGAAACAGTTTTTAGACCTTTTATTTGTAATTAAGAGGTAGGTCTCTAAACGACAGTACTTACTTAATAAAATGCCATTAATCAAGGCCTGCATCATCAAAGAGGCACTGCTGCACACACATCTGACCTCTCCTTCACCTCATTCAGATGTGTCAGCTCATGCTAGAAGTACTGAAATGTGCTCCAGCTACTCTTCTGAGAGAGAAGACAAAAGGAATGGACTGTCATATGGCATGAAACCTTTCCACATTTATCTTTATTACGGTGAATATTCAAGCACTCAGAAGTGTGAGTAATATAAGTTCAGGCTTCCTGAACAACTGATCTGCATGCTGATGTATCAATAAAAGACACTGCAGTGCCTCTTAAATTGTGACTCCTTACATTCAACACATACTGAACATCAAACTAGTTTATGAGATGGGTGTATACTACAGTTTCATGTTTTTCTTCTTTCCTTAAAACACAAAAAAAATTCCAAAAATCATAGGGTCCTCTGCTGGAGCCATGGACTCCTCTCCTATGACTCTGAATACTTCTTGTGTGGTCAGCTAAATCTCTTCCTTGAAAAAATCAGTCTCTATTCAAACAGCAATGGAGACCCAAAGACTTCTCTCAGAGGCTTCACTCTAAGGTCTCACGAACCTTCTGCCAAGGGGGTATTGTAACCCAGAGGTCCACAGCTGTTTTAAGTGGAGCAGTTGGAACTTACCAAGTGTTTAAATTACAAATTACTCTATTTTTCACAGAGTGAAGGAAATCTTCAGAATTAACAGGGCTTCCTCATTAGAAACTTGGTTGGGAGCAAGTTTACTCTGAGCAACGAATTTATGAGTTTGACCAGTGGCTGAACATTGACTCATATGGGAACAGAGTGTGGAGATGCAGCTCTGGTTCTCTTGACTCAGCAGTCAGCAAAGGAAGGATTGTTATTTGCTGCTTGCAGCAGGCAGGAGAAAATTACTTTGGTACTCACTTGTTTTGTAATTTAAAAAGACAACTAACCTTGTATGTGGAGGATTTAAAGCAGGCAAAAGAGCAAAAGGGAAGTGAGAGAAGGGATGACAGCAAAGTATTTAATGTATTAGGATGTCTATCTCGATGTGTCTGTTGGAGCTTTACTCTACCCAATGTTGGAAGCTGCCCTCAGATTTACTAGTTCTCTAAGCAGCCACCCACCCTTTGCCATGGGGTATTGAAGGCAGCCGGGGCACTGCAAGCTGTGCAGACACAGGAAGCTGGAGATGGACCAACATGTGTATGGCTCCTCTTCAAAAATGACAGGCTGCATAACCAGAGCCAAAGTCTGTGTATTGCTGGTGTGTCGGAGTTTGGTTGTTTTTATCTGAATGACTGAGGGCAGCATCAGAAAATCTGGGAGCCTGAAAACCAAGTGTGGCCTGACAGTATCCATCTCAATAGGAATCAGAACTCTCTGTGGCCTGTGTTTATTTCAGAATGGCAACTTGCTCCTCCTAGCAATTTAAAAAAAACCCTTCTCTCTGTCTTTCCATGAACTGTCTGAGCTTAGAATAGCTCTTATCCTCTTGTACATCATAATGCGATGTTCTTCTGGCTCCAGCCATGAAATTGTCTATACATCTGAGTACATGTTGTTTCACTATCCAGTCACATTTCTGTGACGTGTTGGATGGTAACAATGTTTACTATGAAGGTTTGAAGGATATTTTCTTGTTTGTTATGAGAAGTCTGTGATTGGGCCACCTAAGACTAATGAACTAAAAAGAAATTGTATCAGTTGCAGTTAAAAGGTAATTTAAAGAATTAACAGCAGGAAAAGAGAATGCTGTACGCAAACTACTTTTTTTATTTCAGATGTTCTTTTTAAACAGAACCAGGTGATAGCTTTCCTATTGTGAATCCAATGCTTTTTATTGGAAATCAATCACTCCTTCCATGGGAACCCATTAGAAACTTTAATAATAGCAATCTGTTGCACCTCCCTGATAGGTTTTTCAGCAGTCTAATCTTCTGGACTTGTGTTTATCAATGATTTAGAATGGCTGGCTTCTCAAATACATTAATTGGTTGTAGTCCTACTGTGTTTAAGTCTTGCAAAAAGACGTTGCATATTGATCATAGTTTTCCTTTGGGATTCTAGGGTATCAACTTGGTGTTATTTAGAGGTAGACTGGTTTCATGCTAGAGGATTAGGTGTGTTTTTCATTCAAAAAAAAAAAAGCAACTGTAAACGTAACGGGAGGAAGGATTTGTGAGAGATCAGATTTAAGTGATTTTGGCACTTCAGACTGCAGCTCCAGGCCCTCCTTTGAGGTCTGCATTATGTTCCCCATCCCCTATGACACTGCAATCCTCTGCTTCAGCCCATGGTCTCTTGTACTGTGTCTCCAAAAGGGATTAGTGAGAAGGGCAGGCTAGAGCTTGGGTCTTCAGCTTGGATGGCAGGGAGCTCCTTGAAGAACTGTGAGGCCATAAAAGGCAACTCAGAGTGATAGACATTTTATTTCCAGACGTATCTTTAGTTTTCACTGTGATTATAACTTGCACGCACTTGTCTCTGGTTTTGGATATGAAGGCAAGGCCCCCTTTAAGCTGGGTAGAGAAGTTCCTTCCCTTCTGTCTGCTTTAGGAAGAGCACAAAAGTGTGTGCTTAGTGTAAGGCATGTGTCTGCCTGCTCTCACATATGGGCCATCAGGGATCAGATTCCTTTTCTGATACAGGAATGACCTGAAGGAATACTGTCAAATTCAAGTGTATGAGAGAGAGTATAAAGACTGACCATGTTATTGTATTTGTCAGAATTTGATATTTCAACATGTAAGAAAGTATTTACTAAGAGTGTTTTAAATATTACATATTCAAGAAAAAACCAGGTATACTTTTGGATAGGTACCTAACAGTTTTGAAGACAGTATTTGGACACGGGGTGTAAATTCATTTAGTGGGAAAAAAGGTTCCAGGTAGAGGAGTAACAAGACCAATTTATCTAATGATGTATTTATGCATGAGTCTGAAATGTTAGTGTGAGCAGTCTAAACTAGTTAGAAGTTAAACTAGTTAAAATCAAAAATCTTATTAGATATTTCTGTGTTTTCTAAGCAGCTTGAATATTTTTCTTCAGTGGTGCTGTGACCCCAAGGATGGTAGATGTATATTTAATAACTTGTCATATTCTTAGTCAAAAATAGTAGTTTATAAATGCCTATTTCAGCTATGTAATCTGATGAATAGAACATGTTGAGCAAGGCAAAAGTTCTCCTTATAGCATAAATCTGTAATGTGTTATTTACATTGTAGTAAGCAGAGAAATCTTATGGGTCTACATTTGTCACTG
>VZTR01032142.1:258460-278143 GCA_013400775.1 Chaetops frenatus
AAAAATCTCCATGGTGAGACAAGAGAGACTCTTCTTCCAATTGGACTGATGAAAGCCTATTTCAAGAGTGGTAAATTGACCAGGGGTTTTCTAAGTTTGTTTCTCTGTGTTGTTGGTGAGAAGGATGGTGGTAAAGGAAGATAAATGAGGTGGGAGAAAGGAACCATCTTGGGTGGGGGGCTGGGGGAGGAAGAAGAAACCACCTGGGGGTTGATTTTGTTGTCTTTTGTTAATAAACTATTTTTATCTTTGAAGTTTAGGCCTGTTTTGCATTTCTCTTAATCCTTATTCTCATGAAACCACTACACTACACTCTCGCCTGGTGTGAGCAGGCGAGCAGGTGAATGTGAAACCGCTACATTAAATGGTGTTTCTGCCCGGTTATGAACAAACCCATGACACTCCTGAAGTATTTTTGTGCTTTATTATGAGACTCTTCTTCAGCTGTTTTCAGCCAGTTTAGCTGTGACTAACATGCATGTGAGTGCTTGTACTGCAGCCCAGCTATTAGCCCGTATCTGATTTAGGAGTGGATCTGTATACCTATATCAGTTTTTTGCCTCTATGCAGAGCCACTCACCATATAAATAGGTATATGTGCAGATACCTGATTTGTGATTACCCAGCTGACACCTATGCACATAAATCAGACATCCAGAAAAATCTATATTTGCCTGCCACCAAAATTCTGCTCCCTAGTGAATTAAATATTATCTTAGTTAAAAGCATAACTTTGTGCTGAACAAGCATTAGGTGTATGTAGTTCAACCCGTAAGTCCCACCAACGGAGAGAAAAGTCAGTTGTAATCTCTGCATGTTGGTGTTGTTGATGTCGAATTGTTTCCAAAAATTCAATAGATTTCTGTGGAATGGAGTCCGTAAACTGATTAATGACAACACCAATATCATGGCCTGGACCTTGTATAGTTTTCAAACAAGACAACTGGAAAAAAAAAAATAGAAAAATACTTACAGGCAATGTTTCTGTGTGTTCTTTATGGACAGCTGTGATTACCCTTTGTTCAACTTTACAACTGTGAAAGAATTACTATAGAGCCCTCATCCAAAATGTTAAAGGTAAAGAGAAAACTGGGAAAGTAATTTTCCAAATGTAGTGTGCCCAATTAGGCATGAGTTAGCTGGATGCCTGACTGCACACCCAATTGGCACATTAAATTTGTCATGGTTTCTTATTCAGTTTGGGTTATTGTGCATGCAAATGAACAGGTACTCATATAACCTATAATTTCCATAAGTAATTGCCATATTTGCATGTGTAATTGCTTTCTTTGAAACTGAAACTCAAATTTTGACTGTCTTAATGTTCATCAAGAGCATGAGCATTGGTCTTTTCAGCAGGAAATGAAGTTCAGTGATCCACTGACAAATTGAATTCACTTCAAAAAAGTGGGGAATTCTCTCACCAATCTAGATTATTCTAAATTGTTCTCTTTCTGATTTAGGAAGGCAGGGTATCAGACTGCAACAGCAGTGATATGTGACAAGATCCCAGCTAAATACAAACAACAAAGTCCTAGATACAAAAAGATAGTCCTTAGTAGCCATTAAGTCCCTAAAGGTTGTTTTTTTTTAGAAAGAATAAAAATGGGAGTAGTTGGTCAAACCGTCAAAGCTTTCCAGACTAAATACCATAGACGCTATATAAGCATGTATATATTAATGCAAAAAGCTTAATCTCATCACTGCTGTGAAATAACGGGCATAAAAGGGATGGGATAACTCATCACTATAATATGAATAAAAATTGTTATACTATGCTCAGGGAGGACAAATGAGGGAGAAACAAAAAAGTATTGTCTTGCACATACAAGATGTGCTTGGTAACTGAAAGTAAAAAGTATATTCCAAAAGTCTCTGGTTAATAGCTAAAAAAAATAGGGAAGGAACACTGCAGGTATGTAGACAGATCTTCACAATTTAGTCTGAAAGACAAAGATGAAGCTTAATGGCAGATATGAAAAATGGTCAAAACAGAAATAGGATTAAATACTTGTTCTTTGAGACAGAATGTGGTATGTGGTGGACCACAAGATGAACATAAGTCAATAGGGTTGTGCAGCTGCGGACATCATGTCTTGGACATGTTATCATCAATGCAGCCCAGAGGATTTCTGTTCCTCTCAGACCTGTCTTGCCAAGCTACATTGCTGTCCTTGTTACACTTTGGGAAAGGCATGAGAGAGTTCAGGAGAATCCCTAGAAAAGGTGGTCTTTGGGAAATATTAAAAAAACCTGGATCTGGATAAGACAGACTAGAAAATATTTGGGACATTGTCATAGAATTTAGACACATGGAAATCTCCTACAAAAAAAAAAAAAAAAAGAGAGGATGAATTGTTTTCAAAGATTTTGGTAAATAAAGAAACAGATAACTTTGTTTTCATTAAGAAATGATCAAGTTGCACATCAGGAAACACTTGCTCCTTACAAGAGAAAATGATACTAGTCATAGCTTTGCTCTGTATGAGCAGGCATCTGCAGTGGTTGTAAAATTTTAATTGCTGGAGATATTAAAAACAATTTAGCCATATGTCTTTCATGAACAACACAGGGATAATTGACCTTGCCAGAGCTGGACTAACTAATATTCTCAGGGTTTTTTCCAACTGTTCTTTATATAATTCTGCTATTTTATGGTTGTATTTAGAATTATGTATTCTTAATAACTGCATGGCCTTTTAAAAAATGCAGAGTTGAAAAATTTTAATGAGCCAGCAGGATATACTTTCACAGACATTTACAGTTCCTCTTTGTCCTGAAAGTTGGCTAATCCAAGCAGTCAGAGCTGTCAGGGTTGGATAATCCGCAAGGTCTCTCAAGAACAAAATGACTCTGACTTTCAGTCTAATTTTTGTCATTTTTTATCCTGACTTCAAGCTCTGAGTGTTTCTGGGAGGTAACTGTGTAAACGGTGCTAACCCCCAGACTCCTATACTGCATTCCTGATGGGAGCTCCTTCTGACTCTGATCCAGACACTGGGAAGCTGCAAAGAGGTACTGAGGAGGGAATACATGTCAATACTCATACAGACAGAGTCTTCCATCTTTCCTGAAATTTGTATCCATAAAAGCCATATGCAGTCTCAGGAATAAAGGTGAAAGAACAAAGTTTTAATAAAAGAGGTATGACATATTTTAATTACTTTAGAGATTACTTGATTTAATTATTTTTAAAAATTTGGTTGCTTTAATGAAGATTTCTTAAAGAAAATAATGAAGATTCATGCTTCTGAATTCACTACCTCTGACTTGGATAAATAAGACTCTGCTTTGTTGTACAGCAAAGCCTGCCTGGTATAGGGGAGTAAAAAAGGTCTGAGTGAAAGCAGGAAACAGAGGGGACTGGCTCCAACAGTCGGTGAGCATGAGTTAAGGTGAGTTGGCAGCTTGGAGGCATCCATCCATCTCCATCCAATTCCTGGCAACTTGTTTGGGTGGCTGGCATCCAGGGACCAGGCTGCCAGACATGGCAGGGAGCTGTGATGAAGTTTGTATTAGCAGCCTCTGAGTCTGCAGAAAGAAGTTGCTCTAGAAGTGATAAAGAGGAGTTCTGTCTGCTGGAGTTAGGCAGCAGTAAATGCCTGTCAGCCTGGGTACATCACCTGGGCTGCCAGAGCCAGACCTGCTGACCATCATGTACCTGCATGGTACACGCTGGGAGCAGAGACCTTTGACAGGGATGTGAGTGAGTTGAAAATAGTGGTGCTCTGCAGAGGTTTGCCTTGCTGAAGGCTGGGGTGCAGTCAGATCAATCAGGTGTCAGTGTGACTCCTGATCTCCCAGTGATGGCTGTGCAGCAGAACCTGAAACCAGGTTCCTGCACTGGAAGCTTGGCTGTAGCTGCTGCTTCCTTTGGCAAAGGGGAAGGGACGATGACAGATTCACCATTTACATGGATAATAAAAAAGATCATTGATCTTTGCATATTCAGACTCAAAGTCATAGCCATATTATTCTAGCTGCTTTTTAAAACTCTAAAGATCTCTGCACTATAAAATAATCAGGCATACATTCACAAAAGCACTCTCTTCAAAATATGAAACAAAACCAAACTGATGCTTAAAACTCAGTGTCATAATTTCTGTGAGAGAGATCATTTTATTTGGTATGTTAATGCTGCCATAAGACCCTTTTATGGTTATCAGGATTTTTCCTTGTAAATGCCTCCCTTCCCTGGGCTAAAGTAATTACATTTAAATGATGGTTTTCCTTTCAGAATGCTGCAGAAGGACAAATATTCACAATGCAGTGTTTTCATAGTAGTCATGTTTCAGTTCTACTTGCAGTAATCTTGATTGTTTAAGGAAGAGCTACAGAACAAAATTGTTCTGTGTCTCTAGATAACACATGTAGATGCTTCTCTCCTAATATTTTACCAAGGAGTTATTGCTATGAATTAAATTTTACTCTTACGTCTCAATCTGTCATATGAATATATATACCCATGGCTAACTCCTGGGTCAGGTTTCTTGTCAGTCAAAGAAGTGGCATAGCGTGAGAACCCTAAAATTTCTTAATAGTAGGCAGCAAAAAGAAGCAGGCTGGGAAGCTGTAAGAGGCATCTTGAAGTTGCCTCTAAAGGAGCCTTTTCTTTGTTTTCTACTGAAGGATATCAACAAGCATCTGCTGATACAAAGAAAGTAATATTATGGACTTAAAACTTAGACCTTTTTTTAATGTGAATTCTTCCCAGGTTAAAGTGAAGCAAAGCAGTTCTATTTAAGGAAGTATTTTACTTTCAGGCAGCTGGTAAGAACTTTTGTACATTACATTTCTGTTACTTGTGTAGCTGTAGATGTGTTGGTAAGAGCTTGAAGTAATACTTTCTCTTCTGCCTTAATTTAGCTGGACTCATGTTTTTATTAAAATGTTTCATCAATGGGATGGTTTTCTGAGGTCCTTTCTTCCCCAAAGTCATCAAAAGTTAACGTAAATGAAAAAGATCCTTGACATTTGTATTATATCTAGGGAACATATGTCCTCTCTTTCTCTAAATTATTATAATATTCCAGTTTGTAGGGGCCTACAATGATCGTCAAGTGCTTTTTCGTAAGAGGTTTCCTGCTATTCTGAAGTACTGCATTAGCAATGACAGTGCCAGCTACTGGTGCAGGAGGTCTTGGTAAGGTTGATATAGAGATAGTGTAGCCCTGGAACAGGGGACCCAGGAAAATTTTTACATCTATGTTACTGGAGGTGTTAAAAAATAAGACAGGTAAAAATCTGTTTGCAAGAATTTAGGTACAGTTTATCTTACCTACTCAAGATTCCTTCCAGTTTAATTTTGTTATTTATTGATTTTAACCACATATCTCAAACTGTATTGTGTTTTCTTTCTTTTTGTTTGTTTGTTTAGTCTGTTTGGGTTTTTTTTCTTCTTTTGGTTTTGGGGGACTTTTTAAAATTTTAGTTTATTTCTTTTAAGCTCCATCCCCCAGAACTTTGAGAACATTAGCTGTCAGTAAAAAAACTTGAAGTTCCTACTTTCAGAGAAAGGCTGGAACTTGACTCCAAGATAGCCTGGGGACACAACACAAGAAGGATTTAACAATAAAACTCCATTCTCTGTGAACAGAAGAACTGAGGAACCCTACTTTCCCTTGGATTCTAATACAGCATTTCTTGCTTCTCCACCATCATAATTCCAACTCTCTGCAACTACTCTGTGTTCCTTACCATGATGCAGCCCACTTTCCTACAAGCCCTTCTCAGTTGGTCAGAATAGGAACTCCTTTTTCCTGACAGATCAATAGGTGCTGATCTTCCCCAGGAACCCCATTTGCTAAACCTATTTCTACATAATGGTGCTTGGTCAAGCAGCAATTGACCCAAAGCTGTGGACATGGCAACTGCTGGTTGCTGCTGTGGGGCAAGAAAGAGAAGTGCTGACCTGCCCCTGCCTTTCCATCACCTGGTGCACCTCTGGCACTCCACCTGACTGTGGTTTTCCCTGCACTTGCAGGAACTCAGGAAGAGCCCAGTACCTCTGGCAAAATATGATTAATATTAGATAATGTGCAAGAGTGACTTGGAGACTGATGGACAGGTAGAATGATGAAGTCTCAAATAAATTAAATAAAATTAATCTTTACAGTTTTAAAGATATTGAGGTTTTGGAAACCTGGCTCATGGTTTTTGAACCAATGGAATTGTCAGATCTGAACAAAATGTACCTTGTAATAAACTACTCTACAATCCAGTATCTTGCAAGCCCTGCCACTGGCTTCTCTAAGTTAGAGTCTTTGCCAGGAATGTAATACCACTCTTTCATTTTAACCTCAGTGATGTGGAATTATTCTGGTAAACTAATATATCTTTCTCTGGAATCGAGGAAACTACAACTGGTTCCAAGTCACATAAAATAAATTATCTCAGAGCTGATTAAACATGTCCTGAAGGTCTGATTCAGAATTTAATCACTATGG
This sequence comes from Chaetops frenatus, assembly GCA_013400775.1. Classification (NCBI taxonomy): domain Eukaryota; kingdom Metazoa; phylum Chordata; class Aves; order Passeriformes; family Picathartidae; genus Chaetops; species Chaetops frenatus. The sequence goes on from VZTR01032142.1 coordinate 264,907, forward strand.
AGCCGGATGTACTGGTATCAGAGGATATTTTGGAAATGTGCATGTGTATTTACACCACCTGCTCACAGGAAAGGACAAAACAAACTGATATTGGTTCTTGTTAGAATTAATTTGTTTTGTCAGCTGATGTGGATTTTCTTAAAAAATAATTTAAATTATTTTCCCCTTGGACATAGTGATTTTAAACTTAAATATTGCATTTGGAATTTAATGACCTGACTGTAGTTTAATAAGTGTAGACACTTACTTTTAAAATATTCTTTGTGTATAAGATTGCTTTTGATAACCATAAAGACAAAACACTGTATTATCATGAAAGATAGACATGAAATATTCATTTCCAACGTGATATTAAATAAATAGTATGAGGAGATGACTTTAAAGACTCAGGAACAATGCTCAGAAAATTATTCAAACATAATATTGGCGAAAGACACTCATTCAGATATCTTTTTTTTTATTTCCTTGCCATGATTTAATATGACAGGAAAGAAATCCCAAAGACTGCAAAGCAGTCTGAGTTCATGACTTTGCTGTGTTGATCTAACCAAATCCAATTAAAAAAATAGGTCTGGAAATCATAATTCTAAGACTTAAAATTGGAGACCTTTTATGCATTGGATGGTGATCTGTTGTTCTTTTTTGATTGCAGGTATAAAGTAGGAAATGGGCATGAAACAGACCTGTTATCAAGGGCCAGCCTGAAAATATTTGAAGGCTGAGAGTACAGAAAATAACATTTCTTCAATGCTCGGCTTTTTCTATAGTTAAACCAGTAGTAAGTAATAGTGGCTTTGACTGCTGTACACTTATCTCTAACCTTTTCTTGTCTTTATATTCTCAGCAGTATTTGGTCACTTTCAGACCACAAAAAAGCTTCAATTCTTATTCATAGTGAGGTTGGGATTTACTGCCACCACGTTCTCAGTCACCTCCTTTCGGACTGGACAAGTAGAAAGAGTCCTGGCATATTGCACATGCCGTGGTGGAACAGTACAGTTCTACAGGTACCTCAGCAGGTCTTCCAGGAAGTTTGGTAATGCAGAAAGACAAGATCAGCTCTTTTTCATGCATTGTCTCCTTTCAGTTCTACAGCAGTTGAGAATGTATTTCTGCCCTGGGGCCAGAGGAGCAGAGATGTGGGGTGCCCAGAGAAGTTGTGCCAGCTCTGGTCTGGGGGCCCCCAGCCCTGAACAGCCCTCTCTGACCTCAGCACTGAGCACACTGTAACCAGAGCAGGGACATCCCAAGGTCCCATCCAAACCAAGCTGGCATCAGTTTCCTAAGGCTTTGAACCACAGTGTAAGGATATATGATACTAAGAAAAAAACACCAAAAAATATTTATACAAGAAAATTTCATTTACAGTATTTACCAGAATCACTTTTGTGCCAGCTCTATTAATAACGGAAAAATTTGTCCTGGGCAGAAGCAGAGGTAAGGGGTCTGCTTGAGCTAGATGGTATAGACTTGTTTAGCAGACCATGGAGAAAAGTACAATTAATCTCTTTCAGATGCTTGTTTTATAAATTATACCTGTTCCCTTTGACAATGCAGACAAGTTCTCCATTCATGAGAAACAGATCCTGTGGTGACTTGCAGAAAAGATAGCCATTTAGTCAGGTGAATCTCCTCTTTTATCCCCTCCTCTGGGAGCCTTGTGAATGACTTTGCAAACTCAAATTCACCTGTACAGAACACAAGTTGTCTGTAAAGCCTGACTGTTATTGCAAGTCATGGAGGTGTTCTTTGAAATATGTTGCCAGCAAAGACTTTCTCCACTGCAGAAAAGTCTGTGCAGATTAAGGAATTTTCTCTCACAAAGGGAAATTTCTGGCATTTTATCTATCCCTTTCATAAGGAAATGGGTCAAATAAAGCTCATGTATTTGAAAGATAGTCAGGTTTTTAGGGGCAGCTTGCACTTATTGATATTGTGTGTTCAGCATTTCACATTTGAACAGACATAGGGAAAAGCAAAATGACAGGCATGGCTAACCTGGCCTCAATGCAGAATTTTTAAAGGCTCTCTTCTCCTATCTTATTTTTTCTCTGAAGCTATAAAATGATGGATACTTTAAAAATATTTTTTTACATGGGCCTTTTTATTTTCTTCACTACATCATCATTTTGTATAGGAACAAGTGTGTCAATATTGCGAGGAATGTTGTTGATTACAGAAAAAGATTCTTGTATCTGTATGGTTTTTTTGTTTCATCACAGTAACATAGGATTGCTATATCAGATCAAAACACTGGCTCATCACACCCTACAGCCTGCTTCTTGCCCTAGCTTATATCTAAGGGTTTTTAAAAACCAAAGAAAAATTCTGTAGTGCACCAAGGCTGTTGGGCAACTCTGCATCTGGGTTAGATATAGACTGGATTTCTGACTGAACTCTTTAAGAGATGTGTTTCTACATCTACAGTTTTATTATCTGTTACTTCAGAGGCACGATTACTATGGTTATACAATCCACCCTTTTGTGTAATAACTCCATAATATTTGATGCAACATAAAACACTTAAAAATAACCTACAAATCAATGTGAATCTGCAAGAGTTTTAATTAAGCACTAATGGGAGAGACCAAGAGTCATAATGCTTTTGCATACAGAGAAAGACAGAAATAGAAAATACTTTTAGTATTATTATATTATATTATATATATACAACTATGTATATTGCTCCTTTCCTTCAAAAACATCCCATCATTTTAATCTCTGTTTCTCTGATACTTGGTCAGGGTCTTTTGTTTACAGCTAAGATCATAGAAATTTGCTGAATCAAAACAACATCTCTGCTGAAGGGGATATGAATGCATTATTGTTATGCTTCTGACCTTTTGCCAAGAACAAAAATACATACTCAAAGACAAAGAAGAATTGGGTGTAGCATCAGGCTTTCTTTTGTAAAGTTTCCAGTTTGCTGATGATTTATATTTTTGATTATTATTGGACCACATGAAAAAAAAACTTGGTGTGCAGATGGAAGGTATGGCTTCAACAGGCCTGTTTCTGTAGAAGCTGCAGTTACCATACTGTGAATGGATAGCTGATTAATCAGGGAGCTGGCTGGAAAGCTGTGTTTAGTCCTGTTTCCAGATCTTCCATACACTTGCATGACCTTGGGTAAATCACCCTTGCTAAGTCCTTGAAGGAACATCTGCTGTTTTATGTGTTTCACAACTCCCGTGCAAAGAGTAGGAAGCCATATAAATCAGCTTTGCATGATCGTGATGATGATTTACTATGGTAGGAACTTAATCCAACACAGAGCAGGACCAGGGCTGGAATTTAAGCTGGGGGATTCATGGGGCAGTTATGGTTAGGAGGCAGCTCTGCAGGTGGTCTGGTACTAACCCCTGCACAGAGCTGCTGTCCAAATTATAGCATTTTACTCAGGAAATGACCAGTGAAATTTTGAAAATCTCTGATGATGGATCTCATACAGTGTCTCTGGGCACCTATTCTGGTGCTTACCACTTTGATGGTGGTTTTCTTCTTTTTCCTCACTGGAAATTGTGACCATTGCTTCTGTGAGGAGAACCTGGTTTTGCCTTTTCTATAGCTGCACTTTGGGTTGTGGAAGATTGCAGTTAGTCTTTACTCTTAGTCTGGCTGAAAAAAACCTCTTCCCTCAGCCTTTCCCCATGCAAGACCTTAACCATGTGGCTGACCCTGCTTTGGCCCGTCTGCCAGTCACACTTCTTGTACTGGGGTGGCAAAACTGGGGACAGGACAGCACATACCTCCACAAAGGTGTCAAGAAGAGGGGAATAATCATTTTCTCCAACTCCCTTACTGTACACCTGTTAATGCAGCACAGCTCGCTGTTAGACTTCCTCACCGTGAGGGTGCACTTCTGCCTCATATTTAACTTGTTTTCTGACATAGTTTATCTGCAGAATCATTACCCAGCCAGCCAGTTACTAGCCTGTACTGTTGCACTTCCTCTTCCTACCCCAAGGCATTAAAAATTATCTTTGTTGAAGTTCATATCTTTGATCCCAACTTTGAACTGGTATTTAGTCCAGCAAGTGATTCATCCATCTTGTAGTCTAGTCATCCAGTCCATATTCCCAGATTTTACAGCGATTATTTTAAATTAGTATTCTGTATTCCTAGTTCCATTGCTATAACTTAAAATTTTGCTCTCTGAGGGAATGACAGCAGAAACACACAAGTGAAGAAAGTTTTCCCTTTCCATTTAGCGATGAAGAAGAGCAAGTTTTGTGTTTGAATACGCTAGCAAGCAGAAGCTCTTCTGGACAACGTCTGTAGCATAGATATTGTAATGTTATTAAAGGGAGAGAGAAATACTGAGTCAGGCTGACTGGGTAGTAAGTAATGCCCACCTCAGCTAGTGCCAGAAATCATTAGCAAGGATGTTTGTGGAGATGAGAGATGAGTGCTGTGCATCTGCACAGGAGGTCTAGTTCTGAGTACTCTAGCTATGAACATCCTGGCATGTCCTAAAGGCAGCAGAATGATTATTTCACAAGTCACAAGTGGATGCCAAAGATTAATTGTCCCAGCCATCTCATTCACTGTTCATTTGATGCCCTCCCACCCTGTAGGACTGTTATCATTTTGTGCAGCTTACTGATGGGGCATTAAACTTCCAGAGGAACTATCTTAGCAGAAGTCAGCACATTCCGTTTCCCCGAAGCAGGAATGCTGAAAACTTCTACATGCAGTTTATTAAATTTTGTTCTCATTAAATTAGAATTCTGTTAAGCATATTTGACTCCTATTGCTATTTATTCTGCTTTCTCTGGAGTAAAGTATTTACTGGAGTCAAACATTAATGTTATCAATCAAATCAATTAATGTTATTGATCAAATTTTCAGTGTTATTCCTACCATATATTTAATTCAGTGGGAGTTCTGACCTCAAGAATAAGTCAAACAAATTTAACAGCAGTGGTCTGTTCACTCTAAATGAAAATTAAATACTTGATTTAAAGGAGTAACTTCAACATTACATGCACAGTTTTTGCCCATATTTCTATTCCTCCATAATGGAAAAAGATTTTGTTTGGAGAGAACAATAAAGTACTTTTTCTCTTATGACGGGAAGAACTTTAAAGAATCATGTCAATGGAGAGAAACAGAATATATAAAAGCACAGATGCCTGAAGGAAGAGGCCAAAAGAAACAACCATTAAGTAATTGGATTAACCTCTATTTGGCCCTTTTCAGCTGAGTGAGATTTATTTTGATAACATGCTGTTTGCTTTCTTCCAAGTTTGCACACAATGTAGCAGCCATTCAAATACTGAAAAAGAAATTGAAGCATGCAGCTCAGTAAAAGTCTCTGTCTGGACAATAAAATTATGCATCTTTCAGTAACATGAAATCTGGAACAAGATTGTTCCAGTAGCCGTAACCTGAATAATACACGGATGGAGATATTTTTACATAAAAATTCTTTCTAAATTGCAGCTGCAAGGACAACATCAGGAGGAAATGAGAACTTTTCTCATTTTACTTGAAAATGGATTTAAGAATTTAAAAAAAAAATCTATTTTACATTAGAATAAAGCATCGACATCTAAGAATTTTCAAGTTGAAAGTCCAAATCCTCTTTCATCCGAATTAATTATATTTTACATTAATTTATAAAAAAAATTCACCAAGATCTAAAAGAAATTGATTATGCTTAGATCCACTATATTAAGTTTGATTTAAAAACAAAGTTATTTCAAAGCAGAAAAATGTAAGAGTTTTGTTAGAAAAGATCAAAACAGGTAATTTGGACAATTTTGAAAATAAAAGGCAAATATATCCTTCTAATAACTTAACCTTCTCAGCAGACACATAATTGAAAAATTTTCTAAAAAAAAAAAAAATATTTTTAGCAGCTGTAGGAGCTGCTTATTTTTCTCAGAGCCTCCATCATAATCTATCTAGCTTATTCATATTCTACTTGAGGAGAATTTCAGTAAGGACACGGTGCGTTTTCCTTTTCTGTGGATGGGGTGTTTTCAGTGTTTCCTTTGTCTTCTCTGAACATAGATCTGGTGTGAGAGTGGTCCAGCCTGTGACCTTCAGCTGTATCCATGCAGAACACCCAACCCAGCCATAGCAACTGCATCTATTATTGAGATAAGGATGGGTTTGGGGCCAAGGGGTGGCTGGCTGAGGTTTGATTTGAAAGGGATCAAAGTGCTGCCTGTGGGAAAGAGAAGGAACAGATGACAAAGAGAATATTGGGACTTTTGACTCAAAGAGGCAAATAGCAATGAAGCTAGTTCAATGCTGATATCAGAAAATCAGAGAGCTACTATAGAGGATGGGATCTAGTTTCTCTCCTTGTCCTTCACTCTCATTTTGTTGTGTAGTTTGTCTTATTTCTTTGGTCATGTATTTATCTATTACTTTGAGCTCAGACTCTATAGTGGTTTTTTATAAGGGCTATGCTTTGCAACTGTCTGGAGACTGAAAATACGACAGAATTCAAGTCTGCGCTCATTCAGAGCATATCTTTCTGGAGTACACACACTGATGTTTCTGCATTTGTACTCTCCACACAGTCAGAACTAAATAGGGTTTTGTATAATTTGTTGGCATTGGAACAGCTTTCCCAAAGCATCTCCTGTTTCGTCAGGCCAGTCTGTTACTGCTGTGGTCAGAAGGACACGTGTTCCAGCCCTTGCCTCTGAGCAGCCCCTTTACCCTCAGAGGACACTGCAGTCAGCAGCCCTCCTGGCAGGCTCCTGACTTCCAGAGGCGAGCGTGCTGATGGACACGTCAAATGAAGCACAACCTCTCTTCCGTGCTGAATAGCCACCCAATGCACCTGTACATACTTCTACAAACTCCTGGAGGATAGTTACAGTCTCAGGTGCTTTGAAATAGTGTCAGGACAAAGAGTTTGCCCAAATGTTTTGTCCAAGCATTGAGAGACAGGATTTATATGAAATTGTGACAGATACTATCATGGTAATTACTGTCCCGATATCATGACTCCAGCATAAATCCTTTTCACAAACCTATCAAACTAGCTAGCTGTGGTTTTTTTTTCTGCTCATTTGTTTGGTTTTTGTTTGGTTGGTTTTTTTCCCCCTGTCACAGTGTAACATCTGGAAGGGCTGGTTCAGAATCCTTACTCTAATGCTGTTTAAGGTTAATGACCTTCTTTTGGTTTACATTACATATTGACAGTTTTCTAAACAGTTGACCTCCTCAAGATTTCTTGATTATTTTCTTCAAAAGAAAATCTTCTTCTTCAGTGTTTAATACTGTAAAACACTGTGTACGTGACTCTTTATTTATATCTTTTACAGTCCCATTCTCTTAATTGAGAAAACATTCATTTCATCACATAAAATGCTTTGAGTAAAACTGGTGTATTTTTCTTTGCTAAAAGCTTTCTGCTTGAGTTGCCTGGGATAAGATTTCCATGAGAAGATGTTTTTCTGGATCTAAAAGATTATAAAATATCTAGAGACTTTTGCTTCCTTTGTGCTCTCACAGATTTAGGCATAACACTGAGCAAAGTCTCTGAAATATGATAATATTTTTCCATTCTGCAGCTTTTCTGGTAACACTATCACCAGAAAATGTCACACTTCCCGATTTAACACTGAAGATCCAATGCTGGATGGACTAATTACAAAGCCTTCAAAGAACATAGAATGCAAAACAGAAAAAGCATTGTTAGAAGCTTTTCCCTCAATTATTGTGCAGAATTTCAGCTTGAAAGAAACAAGACAGTAAAAATGTAATTAAAATGCCATAAATCTTACAAATAGTGCCATTTCAGACAATAGGATTTCCTATCGCAAAATCATTGATAAGTCTGAAGGAAATTACATGTGTGAGCTCTTCCTTTTGTTAGAAATGTGGAGCAACATCTGAGATTAACTTGTAGAAAACATTAGTATATCTGTGTGTAGTTATGAAGCAAAATCAGATGTAACTTCCAATAAGAAAAACATATAAAGATATCTTTGGAACAACCTTTCTACTGTCCTTATGCTCTGCATGGAAGTGCTTTGATATAGTACCAACAACAGAGAGACCTCTGTCTGTACAGGGGTTTCTTGCCTTGGGCCTGATGCATTAGGAAGTGAAAACATGGAATTTTAGGCAACTATCAACGAGTATGATTTTCTCAAGTTTGGGGATTTTAGCAGACCCTTTTCCCCAAAGGATCTTGGTCATGTGCTCGCCATACCATTTTCACCCAGCAGAACCAAGAACTGATGGTTCTTGTTTAGACCTTTGTGCATCACCTATTGCCTGTTTGCCAATCCTGTCATTTTACTGTCCATCCTTTTTCATGTGTTTATCTGGAATAGGAATGACTAAGGCATGAAGAGAGTGAACTAGTCACTTGGCAGGAATGAAACATCATTCTCTTTTTCACTCTTGCCTACCTTGTGCTTTAATTTTCCTTCCAGAATGCTGCTACTGACATGTTATGCTTTTCTTGAGCTAAAGGTATCTTGTTCCCATCTAAAGATGAAAAATCTAGAAGATACAGAATAATCTGCTGTCCTGAGACTTGACACTAGAGGAACTGGGTCATTTCACCTGTTTCTGCCTCTGCTGTGGGTAGCAAAAAATTCTCAGCAAGAAATTAAGGAACTGGAGGTTAAGAGTTGGTAGTTTGATGCCAGGAAGCAACACTGAATTGTCTGACTGTTGAATGATTTATAGGGAATGTGTGAGCTTTCAGTTTTTCTGGAAATGTATGTATAACACAGTTTGGGAGAGAATAAAGCAGAGCATGGTACTTAGTAAAACCCTAGGAAGGTATCACTGGCGTAAATTTGGTTTTTTAAAAATCTTTCTCATCAGAAAAGAAAAAAACCTCTGTTCACCACTGGATGTCTCTTCATTTCTCCACTGTTTCAATGGATCTTTTTCAAACTGCATCCAGGACATTACTTGTTGAATAATTTATTTTTCAAGAGAGGACATGAAGTCACAGTGACCCCAGTTTTCTCTTGTGAACGGCTCTTCACAAATAACTACTTTGAAAGTCAGTGCAGTACATAGGTGACATGCCATATGTACGTTTAATTATTTAAGTCAACTTTCATCCTCTTTTCTCAGCAGCCTTAGCAATTTTAACGTGCACTTTTAAGGGAAACTGTAAAAAAACGTAGTGTCTCTTTTTGCTCTGAATAAGATGCTGTTTTCCCTCATTTTGAAATTTTTTTTTAGTTTCAGGAAGTGAAAAAGGACAGGTTCATATCTTAGAGAACTCAGATTTGGCTTGAATTTAATTATACCTAAAAACTGAATAATAAATGTTAGGAAAGATGTTTTGAAAACCCACTAAGGGGAAATTGGCATGAAATATTTGGCCACTGAATAAAACTACTCTTCTAGTTATTTATTTCAATGATCAAATTGGTCTGCCCTCAAGAGCTGAAATCTAAATCACATGAACAAATTTGGCTGACTTTTCAGCAAACAATATATAGGTTTTAATAGAGCAGGCAATGGATTCTGGGACAACTGCAATTTACTGTCACAATTTTAAATCTGAAGCAAAGATGTATTTCATTTAGATCAGTTAATATTTGAGATGAACAGCAGACATTACTAGGAGAAACAATGTTGTCAAAATAAGAAGCTAGAAGTGTAATGTTTGCTTCATAATTTACTTTTTCATCTACCGGGAACTGCAACAGTATTTTTTGCTTAGATATATTATTTTGTGTATGTTTGCATAGCTGCATCATATGGATAACCGGCCCCTCAAACATCAGTCCTCATTCTCATGCTTTTTCATTTTGGAATTACTAGCTATTAGATCGTAGTCCCTCTGTGAGCCACCTTCTACTCTGCAGTCCTCAGTATCATTCCTTCCTGTTACTCCAGTCTTGAGGATCATCTAGTTCTTTCCTATCATCCCAGAATTGATAATGTTATTCTTTATTAGGCCTCATAAAAGTTTCATTATTACAGTCCTAGTTATTTTGTCCTCAACAATGTTCTTTGGAAATTAAATTAATTTTGCTGAAGGACTTTTTCTGAACCATCATTTCTCTAAATGTGCTCCCCAGCCTGGCATATTGATTTCCAATGGGTTACAAAAGGGATTTTTTTCCCACATGAGAAGCAATTATAGTTTCATTTTATGTTTCATCAAAGTTCTTTCTACTAGAACATTTGTAAGGAAGAAACTCAAGCCCCCGTAGCACTGAGGAGATCAGACATAAAATCAAGTAAGTATCTTTCCTCTTTGGATAGATTGTCTAGATATTTTAAGACATCACATGTTGAAACAATTACATGATCCTAGGAAAAACATTAACATTCAGTCAGTCCTAGCTAGGACTCAAAATTTAAATTCACGGTGTGATTTACTCTAACGTATTCTAACAGCAGAGATATCAGTGAGAAACTGAGAAACCAGTTTGTCATAGTTAAAAGCACCATAGTATTTGAGAAATTTAAGAAGGCATCGTGCTGCATAAACAGTTTTATATTATATATAAAATATCTACTATACAAGTTCTTTATAAAAGGTAGCAATTTTATGTCACAGCTGGGAGTTGTTTCACTGCATGAAAAATTAAGAAAAGTAGCCTTTTTAGTACACAGATTTTGTGCTTTAGCCCTGCATTTTGAGATGTATCCTGGGGACAATTGCACAATGCTTTTGGGTTGCAAAGAAAAAATTGTTTAGTTTCAGAAATTATAGTTAGTGAGAACTTCTTTCCATTCCAAGTGAAATAGCTGGAAAATTATTCAAAGAAGAAATTGTGAATGTTTACCTGAATTTGACTGACAGGGACAAACCAGTAAAGACATGAGAAAGGAGAATTATACTTTCCTAGTATGTTACAAGGATCTATCCAGAGAAATTATTTATTACTTTAATTTTAGTTACAATGGTTGTCCTTTAAATGAGTTATTTTCTTCCTGTATTTCATGGCAGGTATTGGATTTGAGGGTTTTTTGTTTGTTTGCGCTGTTGGTTTTGGGGTTTTTTGTTTGTGTTTATTTTGTTACGAGACTTTTTTTTTGTTCGTTTTTTTAATAAAAGGAGGCTATCTCGCTATTTTCAGAGGTTTTTTAGAAAAAGGGAAGAGAACTATTACTGTCCCAAATGCTGATATTTTCAACCTAAGAAAAAATATTGTGGGATAAATCTATTTCATTAACATATTCAAATGTTTTCATTCCCCAGCAATAAATAATTTAAACACCAAATGATGTCTAATCAACAGCTTTTCTGGTTTTCACCAACAAGCTCCCATAAAACATAATGACAAATTACTTCTTCTGAAATAAATTTCTTCATACTTTAAAAGCTTCTGTTCTGGTGATAGAAAATTGTACCTTGATAGGTGATAATACTACTTCCACTGGCATTATTTCTCTGGCATTCCATAGATAGAAAAGAATTGCTTGGTCAGGCAAATACCATGCCTCTGATACTGATTGCATAGTGCCAATATGATTCAGCATCTGTACATGTTTTCTCTGATGTCACCGTTATATGGGGTTGCAAAAGTAATTAGTAGTTGGGTCTAAAGTCGGTGGAATTTTTATAAATTACTGTAAATGTTTATATTTGGAAAATATTGATCTGTATATTATAAAATAGAGAAACCTCGTTTTTCCACTTTTTTTCAGTGGGGTTATGCCACTAACAATAACATTCCAAGCTAGCAAAAGTTCATTTAACTAGCCTGTAGGAGTCATACCTAACACTGGTATTATTAGAATAAGTATTTTTTTGTTATTTCAGAATAATTTTCTTTAATTTACCTTTAAAATTCCTTGCATTTTTTGACTTTTTTGTTGCAGGCTCCATAAATCTTTTTATTCAGCTGGATTTATATTCAACCTTGGAGCGTTTTCAAAATCAAAGTTTATTGAAGTGAAATAAATAGTCTCCTCCATAGAAGCTGTTAGTTTGCCACTCTTTACTAAATAAGGTGCAGGAGAATCAGGAGAGGAAATAAGAAAAATGAGATATTGTTAAAAAGCACCAACCAACAGGAATTGTCACAAGAAAATATCTGATGTGAAAGGCTTCTTTGACAAATAGCAGAGTTGGCTTGGTTGTAATAAATTAGAGAGTTATAATTTATTTGTCATTAATTGACAAAAATAAAAGGAAGGTGGAATGAATTAATGAGAATGGAAATTGGAAAATTACCCCATTTACTAAAACAAAGGGTAGCATGTCAAAGGTTAAGGCATTTCCACTTCAGTAACATACAGGAAATCAGAGGTCATCCTCCTTAAAGAATTAAAAAAGTTTAAACCCTTCTGATGGGAAACTTGCCATGTCATAGCTCAAGCCAAGTAATTTCTGAATTTTATGTGGTATTTCATTACCTTTTTTGACAAGATACTATCATCCAAAGAGAGCTATACACAGTAGAGAGCAATGTGAAAGCAATGAGATAATAGCAATATATTATGTCATCAAAAATTTCCAGTTTGGTACAGAAATATTACTAAACCACAAATCTGCAATTTTTACAGACAGAGCTTAACTAGTAGAAAGCCCTCCATAAAGCAGAGTTGTATGAGCACTTTTTTGAGATCAGTTTCTTCAGGATCATCGATCAGACTTTATTACTGCTCATGCCTGTTTCCTTTATGCAGTTGTGAATGGTTAGGCCAATTTCAACAAAGTTTTTCAGAGGAGTTTGTCCTTAAATTGACTTTCTTCCAGCAAATGTCACATGAAATGGTCCTTAGGTGGAAGAGAAGTGGCTGTATAAATGCTTCTCTTGGTGGAAAAGCTTGTGGAGATGGGAGCAGCAGTAAGCCATCCAGTGGTGGTGCATTTCAGAACACCTTCAACAGGCAGTGTCTTGACGTGCTCCTAATTTTCTGGGGAAATGAACAGTGTGCCATGGCATAGGATCAAAGGAAAGAGCTCATGGCATTATAGAAGTAGGTCATAAGGGTTTGGCAGACACCTGAGACAGGGAAAATTAAAAGACTGTGGAAGGGAACTGCTGTCATGGAAGGAATTAGGGGATACATTAGTTCAGCTGCCACAGGACAACACTGATGCGAGCCTGCCAGGAGGCTGCCCGAAGCCTCAGCGCGATGCACGAGGGGGCTTGCTCCTCACCGGGTGAGGGGCACAGCTTATCCAAGGTCGTGGGTGCTGCAAAAGCCAGCTCAGCTGTGATGGTAAATCCAGGAGGTGAGGAAGAGGCAAAGGAGGCGAGGGGGCTCCAGAGATCGAGTTCCAGCAAGGTGTTTATCGTGGAGGTGTTGAAGCTCCGAAGCCCAGAGCATG
>VZTR01032143.1:10324-25484 GCA_013400775.1 Chaetops frenatus
TCTGCAGCTTTATGTCGCCACCCTGCACAGCCTTGTTTCCAGAATCCAAACTCTGCCTCTGAAGAGCAGGAATAGCTGCTTCTTGAGGCTTAGATAATTTCCTTTCCTTCATGTTGCTGATATTGGTGGTTACATTGCAGAGAAAGAGCTGCCTATTCTGGAGGAATGTGGTGTTTGGCCAGGATTCGATTTTAAAGCAGAGCAGGCAGGAGAGCATCAAAACTAAGGACAAGGATGAAACCAATAGCCTTGGGAAAATGGAATTTGGGAGGAAGCAGTAGAAGTCAGAAAAGCTTTCATCCCTGAGAATGGGACTGAAGGAATGGAGAAGTGTTCATTGTGATGGAGTTAAACTCAGGGCAGGTAGTTACTTGTAATACAAGCAAAAAACTCAGGAGGGAAATGAAGGTTTCTAATGATCACGTTGGTGAGAAAAGTGCTGAGGAAAAGCATCCATTTGTCTGAATTTAAGACCCAAGGATTGTGTGCATCTTTCCTTACCCACCCTGCACGAGGAGCTGAATCTCAGCCCAGTGTTTGTGCTTGGACATCTCTGCTGGCACACGTGGGTTCCTCCTGCATGCATGTATAGGTGAGAATTGGATCTCCTGGTGCTGTTAAAAAACACACAGGCATGTGATAACTGCAGGCTCCTGGCAGGATGCTCCCCCTCCAAAGCACATTCCTGAAGGTTCAGTCACTGCTGCTAAGGCAGCCTTTTGTGTGTGTCTGTGGAGTAACTGCTTGGTATTAAGTACCTAAACCCTTGGTGAGCTCCTTTGGGGTGGCATAAACAATGTCATCTGGAGAAGACTGTTCTTCTCCTCCTTTCAGTCCAGAACAATTGGGGTAATAGATGAGGTTTCCTGGACAGATGAGTGTGACTCACCCAGCTTGATGGACAGAAGGGAGGGGAAATGAAGTAAGGGGCCAAAAATAGTCTTAGAGACATTGGCTTGGAAGGAAGGACAAAACAGGGCACAGACTAGAAAATAAAAGACCTACAGTGATGTGACATTAAGACCATCTGGACAATGTTTGGCAGCAGTTGAAAAGCAAACAAAGCCCTGAGAAGGGTTTCTAAAAGTGAGGGGAATATAAACGACACACTGATGGGCAAATGCTCAGAAAGAACTGAGCTCTCCTCATCTATCTGCATTGGTGGTGCCTCCAGTTGTGAAAAGGGGCAGCCCAGAGGAAAGGAAAAGAAAAAAATAAAACCAAAAACATTCTCTCAGGGAATACGACAGTTTGACGGGAGAGATTCCACCAAGTCTTGGCTTGCTTACACTGAGAGAAGCTCTCTGAGAGATCTGGCTGAGACAAGGGTGTTTGAAAGGCAGGTAGCACAGTGACACTCACCAGCTATGCAAATAAGTCCCAGCAAGAATAGAAGAGCTCAGGGGCTGACATGCAGAGCAGTGCAAATGGACCTGTGTGTTTGCATAACATCTGCCAAAATGATTGAGGTTGCTAGGTGCTATTCCCAGAGAAGTGAAGTAACAGTGACCATATCAAACGTGGTGTAGGGAGAACCTCAAAACCTTGAAATACTTAGGGAAAAAGATAACACTTTTGGGGTTGTCCTTGGTAGCTGTTTTAAGTGTGACAACAACTTGCCATGAGAAGTGCTGTAGTTGAAGGAAAAGCAGGAGCTGCTGCATGCTTTTCTGAACTGAGTAAGGTGGTTTCCTGCAAACCTTTTCTCCTGAAGAAAATCCCAAGGTAGAAGGCTTGCTGTGCTTTCCAGGCTGGTTGTTTGCAGTTTTTTTCCCCCTGCCTATATTCTTCTTAAAAAATCCCAAATTGTACCAAACTCAAAGATGTTCTAACTACAACTTTTTTCAGGCGGTGAGTCAGAGATAAGGAGCAAGAAGAAATGCCAGGGAAAAAACCCTGTTTAATTCCTTGTTCCACTCCCCCTGATAACATTGATTTTGATCCAAGTGCCACAGCAACATTGTTGGGAATGTTTCTCCTATCTCCAGTCCAAAATTAGAGTGAAGGAACTTTGCTGGCAGGCAGTTAAGCTTTGTTTTGGGGAAGCATATCTGTGTGGACAATCAGGGTTTTGGACAGCAGCTGAGGATGTGGGCCCTTGTCCATCCGGACTGATGGATAGAACAGAAGTTTTCCTATCCAACTATTCCAATAAATTCTTTAAAAACACCTCTGCTACTGAAGTGGACAGGTGTCATTCTGTTAACAGCAGTGTCTTTGGACAGGGTGATGGTTTGCCATCCTTCCATGTAATGTGTTTGTGCTTCCTCCTCTTGCTCAAAGAGCAGGAAAAGTGGTTATCAGCTTTGGGGTAAGACATATGGTTTTGTGGGTTTCACGGGTTTTTGTGCTGTTTTGTTTTGTGTGTGTAAAACAGGAAATTCCTCCTACCCCCTCCTTCTTCTGACTCTGTCTCCCCGGCCCTGGTTTCTGGATCCTTTTATCACAACTGCTGCAAAGTTCCTTCTTATCTAAATTGGCTTTTGTGGTCTTGCATCTGAAGGCCCAGCACAGAGGGAACAATCCATTGGAGACACACAAACCACAGGGTTTCAAACTGTTGATTTCACACTGATCTTCCTGCAATTGGCAAGCAAGCCCCAGATTTGGGGCACTCCCAGTTACTGAATTCACAAGAACTGGGACTAGGAGTTGAATTATGTGAGGGTATTTTGGGAGGGGAATAAGGACCCATTAATTAGAAATTAATATAAATAGAATTAAGGGTTCTGCTTCCATGTAGGCCTTCAGCACCAGAAGGTTGAGAGGAGGGTGATCTTTCCAAAAGTGTATTTTTTTCTCCAAGGTTTTCAGGTTCATTATGACTAAGCAGAGTTGGGGAGGGTGGTTGGGGCTCAAGCACATGACCAGCCATGGCTGGAGAAGACATCTGGTACCAGCTGAGCTGTGGTAACTCAGGGACAAACAAGGGACACACTCACAGTGGTCAGAGAGCCAGAAAACCCTGCTCTAGGGCTCTCTGCAATGCCAAACCCACAAAAGAGCCTGAGCAAAATGGAGACAGTCAATTTGAGCATCAGCAACCCATTCTCATAGCAGAGAAGTAAAATAATCCTCTGATGGAGGTGCTTTATTTAAAAAGTCAATTGGCAAACAGGAAACCAGAGAACATGCCTGGAAGAGATATCTGCTCCACGGCCATGCCCCAAGGCTGGTTTGAGTTATTCAAAATGGATGTTTGTCTAATCTGTTCTTCAGTCTCTCCAGAGGTGGAGGTGTGATACCGATGCCCCGGGGCTCAGCTTTTCCTGCTGCCTGAATGTTTTGTTTCCTGAAGCTGGAGCTAATGACCTTTTCCTGCAATTGACAGCATAATTTTGTGTCCATCTGCAATGGAAATGGGAAGCAGGTTATTCCATTCTTCCTCAGAGCAGTGGAGGAACAGCTGAGGACATCTCTCTCACCTCCCTTTGCTGTCCTCTGAGCTGGACAACCACCAAGGCTTTTCTCTCTTTGCAGGTCAGGATTTCCAGCCTCCCAGTCTCATTGTCACTCTCCTCTGCATTTGCTCCAATAGACCCACATTTTTCCTGAAATCTGATGCCCCAAAATGACCAGATAGAGTAAATACATGCAAAACTTGAGCAGTGTGAAGAGGCAGAGGCGTGACTTCAGATGTTTTAGATATAACTGCAGTATTCCTGCATCCAAACATAAATTATTTGTATTACTCTCAGTTTACATGTAATTTGTGACCAGCTATAACCCTCAGATATTTTTATACTGTATTTTTACAATTGATTCTTCCTTACAGATTTTTTTTTTTTTTTGAGACAGTTTATTTACGTTCTTAATCCTTTCCCCAGGTTAATTTCCTACTCTGTCAAGATCAGATTGAATTCCTCAGCCTGTTTTTCAAAGCTCAGAGTCCCTCTCACTTACAATCTACAAACTAATGAACAGACTTCCAGGTCCCTCAAATCAATAAAAATATTGAATAAAAAATGTTGAACACAGTCTTTATCTGAATATTGTTGCAAATTGACTTTTTATTATGCCCAGGTAATCTCTGCTTCACTGAATAATGTCTCCCTAAAAGGAAGCACACAGAGAAGTCTCGTTTTTGCCTCATGCAGAAAAATGCAATTTGAGGCATCAGAGATATATGTAGGGAAAGGAGGCAGAGTGTGGAGGCAGATCTGGTTTATGGCTGAAATTCTGTGCTGGCTTCGGGTCTCACCAAACTCGGGAAAGACACCAGGAATCTCTTCCTCACCAAGCAATATAACCAGGAATGTGACTTTCACAGGCTGCCAGATTACTATGACTCACTCCTCGGCATAGAGAAGGGACAAAACTTCTAAAAGTATTATTCCTTCACTCTTTTTTACTGCTTGACAGCTGTCCAAAACTTCCTATAACACTCACCAGCAATTACACAGAGTGCCCAAGACTATCTGTTACCACGAGTATTTCATATGCAAAATGCAGGGTTCCGTGTTCCCAGCAGCTCCTGTGAATTCCTCTGATTCTTGAATCCATTCTTGTTGCAACAGCCAGAGGTGGAAGGGCTTATATAAAAAGAGAAAAGGTGATAATGGATGTGTCTGCATGTTCCACCAGCCAAAGATACGGGCTAAGACACCTATTTATTACTGATTCTTTTAGCTGCTGCTTTGTTATATAAGAAAACTCTAACTTCTTCAGGACTTGAAATAAGTTTACTCAGGTTCAGACCTTCTTTATCTCTGGTACCTATTTTTTATCTCACCTTTTTAACATCATGAACCAAGTTGTAAGTACAGCTTGACCTGCCAATTTGAAAATGTGGGGTTGATTCAGCTCCAAAGTGTATATGTCATTTTAGAATTTTCTTCCTTAAGCAGTTAAGTGATTTCCAACGGGATACTGACTTAATTAAGAGCACTTTGCATGCATTCAGGTGTGTTTCAGGAGTCCCAGTTTTGGTGTACGCTGGAATTGTAAATTTTAATTGTAAAGAGCCACCCTTGAAAAGCATGTAGGCAAGATTTCTGTCCTTTATAGCAATCCAGGCTGAAAAAAACAGCACTATGTTTTTTCTCAGGAGTCTGTTTGATGCCAGCGCAGCTAAATCTGCATAACTTCCCTATATCACACCCAGTGCAGCTGGAAGAAGTGGCTAAAGATACTGGAGGGACAAATAGACTTTCTCTAACGTTTTGTTTGCAGTAATACAAAGTTTTCCTATGGGTTGCGACAGGACGTGCTGCTCCTGGAGGGAGAGCTGCCTGGGATTCAGGGAGGAGAAGCTGGCATGCCCGAGAGGAAAATGCAGCACTGTCCACAGCTCTGGCTGCTCCTCTGATACTCAGTCAGGTGTCAGGAGACACCAGGCAGCCAAAATCAGCAGGGTCTGGGTGAAGTTTTGCCTCTTACAGTGGTTTCCAGCACAGAGAGCTGCTGGCACAAACTGGCTGGGGTGGAGGCCACCACCCCACCACACCAGTATTGATCATGGTTCCAGTTTATTTTCCTGCTGGGCAGAGGATGTCAAAGGGGAAGGGATTTATTTGAGACCAGGCGTTTTCTGCCCATAATGAAAATAATGATTTCTCCAGGTGTTTTGAGCTCATCCTGTACTTCTCAGCGAGTGCTGCTTTTACTTTCCAGCCCACTGTTTGCTGTGGGATTTGGGGTGTTGTTTGGTTGCTGGTTGTCTTCCAAGAGCTCTTACAGTCTTGATAGTGTTGCCCTGTTTTGTATAACCCCCAGACCCAAAAGAAAATACTGTTCTTAACTCCAAGAGGTCCAAACACAGCTGGGAGGTTTTCAAGATCAGTACTTTTCACTCTGCACCATGTCAGTCCCCTCCTAGTACTGGAACTACAGGTGTTTCCATTGGACCTCCTTCCCATTCCTTCAGGATATACTTAATCCTCAAACAAATTATCTGAGGCCTCTTGAAAACCTTACTTACCATATCCTTACTGTGCTTTGTGGTGGAGTTTGTGCACATTATGAGCCTTCTTTCAAATTATTTTTTTAAATCCAAGGAACTGATGGGAAGAGGGAAATGCTTTGCCTTCTATTTCACAAATAAGAGAAACTCGTCATGGGCCTGGATGAGACAGATGTTAGCTCAGGTGTGGATTTCATGGCCGTCTCACTTCACAGCCAACAGGCAGTGCAGGAAGCAGTCAGGGAACCCAGCCCTTGGTCAGGAGGGATGCCTACAGCAGAGCAAAGGAGATGAAATGGGTTCTCCCCCAGAAGAGCAGGTTAATCCCCAGGCTATTCTTTCTGTCAGCTTTCTGGAGACAACTTTTGGCCAGGCAGAGGGGAGGAAGGCTTAGTGTGCAATCCAGTAGCTGGCTGTCCCCCAGGCATCTTTTGTGTGATCTCCAACAGTTCCTGTGTGCTGCCAAACCATACCCCTGCCACCACGTGATGAGCTCTGACTCCTGTTAACTTATTTCAGAGACAGGAGAACCCAATCCTACAAAAACAATAATAAAAAAATGGCAAACAAAGCCTCACAAAGAGCAAGGAGGCAGTGGTGGCATCCTTGCACTCAACAAATGAAGGTTTCCTTTGCCATCTATTTGGGAATGATATCACCTGACCACATAAGGAGTTGTGAAGGTGGAAATGAGGCTGTATTTAGGCGGTTTCCTCCTTGTGATAAAAACTAAATTAAATATAGGCATTAAATAGTTCAGTTAATTAGAGTGCCACAGTGTAGTCTCTTCTCGTGCTCTAATTTGTACCGTGTTGAAAGTGGCTGCTGCTTCCACCTCTGCCTCCTTATAAATAAACCGTATGTTTTCTGGATCAACTCATCCAATTATATCTTAATTGTTTTTAGGAGCACATCTCCCTACTACATTAATTGTCGTACAAGGATTTGTACACAGAAGGTCAGATTCCCACTGGTGATATTTTAATTATTATTACAGTGCAAACATGGTCTCTAATAGCTTATTAACACCAGAGGGTTTAGCAAACTTCTATCAGCAAACATACAAAACAGGACATTTTCTGTCGGGATTTTGGTGACCTCTTTGATAATTTCCTTATGACATGTCTGAAGAAGGTGGATAGGACACGGGCAGGCCTCAGGAGCCCAATTTGGGTATTGGAATGCATCTGGTGAGGTATCTGACACCACCACCCCCACAAGGATGTTTGACATGCACTGAGTAAAAGGCAAATTTCACATCGTGAAGAGGAGGGGTGATGGCCTCATTTTGTTACAGCTGCATTCCTGAAGTGGGGAGGGCCACAAAAACTTTGCAAATAAAATTTAGCCAGGTAGTTGCAGATTTAAATTGAGTTTAAAAATAAACACTGAAGAAGGCTTTGGTTTCTGACCTGCCACTGACATTCAATGGGGCTCTTCCTCCTACATCACTTCGGTGCTGTTCAATCTGCATCTCTCCTGTGTGTATTTTAGTATGTGCCAATAAGATATGTGGTGAAATGCAGGGAGAGGACAGGAGATAATGGAACTTGCAGTGTCTTACCTATATGACAGATTAATAAGCCTGGAACTTTGTGAAAAATAGGTCTTTACAATTATTTTAGTGGGCTTTTTTTCCTGGTTTTTCCCTTGTAAAACAAAAGTAGAGGGAAAAATAACTCCTTTAAAGTAAAAAAAAAAAAATCTTCAGGCTTGAAGAAAAGCATTTATATTCAGATGAACCTTGAGTTTTAAAAGTACACACGTAAGCAGGAAGGGTTTGGTAAGAGACTTCACTTTGAAACGAGAAATGACAATGTGATGTTTAGGCAGTGGTGGACCAAAAGTAGGCTTCCTGTTGCTTGAGCTCTCTCTCTTCCTCCTAAAAATGTTCTTTCCTAGTGAATTCCATTTTCAGTTGTTCTTGTTGAACAGGTTTTGTGTTTTCATAGATGGGGTGGGAGAGATGAGGAAGATGTGGAACTCTGGCACATGGGAAGCCCCGTGCCTAAGAACAGGGCAGCCACGCTCTACTCCCACCCCTTCATGCTGTGTGAGTAGTGAAAAAGGGCCAAAAAAAAGGAAAGCCACCCCTAAGAGAGGAGCAGAGTGTTACTGGAGCTGAGCTGGGGCACCTGTTCTTTGGTGCTGCTCTCTCTGCCTCCAGAATATTCCCTGGGAGGGGACATCAGCAAGAAGGACATTATGTGTAAGCTGCAAAGGCAACCTGAAATGAAAGTGTAGACTGAGTCCTCATGTCTACAGCCTGATAAAGTGAACCCATAGCACTTGGAAAGCTGGACACTTGGACACTTGGACACTTTCAGTGCTGCTTCCCATGCCAAGAAAGGCCCAGCTCAGGCACTGCATCAGGCATGGGCAAAGGCACCACCATCAAAGCTCCACTCCTGTGAAAGGATGCTCTGCAGCACTGTGTCTGCAGTTCAAGCATGCAAATTATGGTCCCAAAATCCACTCACTAGCTTGAGGGACTGTGGGTGGTTGTAAAATCCTGCAGCAAGGGGAGATGGTGACACTGCAGGTGGGTGACACGTGTCTGTCTCCTCCTGGGGTGAGTGATGGACAGGATGGTGGCACTGGGGAAGCAGGGCAAACCCAACAGCTCAGCTCAGCTCTTTGCTCCACATGTGGGTGTTTCACATGAAGTTGTTTGGTTCTTTGGTTCAGCAGTTCCTCACCTGAAAAGGAATATTGGCCCTTCCCAATCTGACAAAAGTGAAAGAAGGAAAGTGTGAGGTACCTGCCCCATTCCAATGAAAATGAGAGGAGAAGGAAAGTGTGAGGTACTCAGATCCTGCTGTGCAGGCAGAGCAGTGTTGTGCAGAACTGAGCTGCAGTAGCACCCCTCACTACATCTCGTTTACTCAGCTGGGCCTGTCCTTCTCTGGGAGCACAAAGGAGCCTTATTTCAGGCAGAGATCTGGTTTTTGAGGTCAATACCAGAAATAAAACCTCTGACAATCAATGACTTTGTAGCCAAAGAGAAGAAGATGCCAGAAACCCAGGCAGGGGGGTTGAGGAAGGGAATCTGGAGGAACAGTAGTTCAAACCCTTCTGTTCTATTGTCTACAAAGCCCTGGGGACCCGAGTCCTTGCTTCACTCTGCACCAGTGCCATTAACAAGCAGGGTGGAGGGACAGGTTCAAGCCACATTTGAAGACACTGTTAAGCGTCACAGAGGCCCATGCTCAAGGTTTTCATTGGTAATAGATGTAAGGCAGTTTGTAACCTGACCCTAAAATGCAGTTTTTGAGCAGATTTGAAGTCTGTGATTCATATTAGTGATGGTCAACGCACCTTGGCCTATGCCCAAATTGGCACAAATGGACACTTTTATTTAGAGCATATGTTGTGTATATGTAGTTGTATTTGCATTTTTATTAAGTTATCTTTCTCCATCTTTCCTTTGTATTTGCTTCTCATTCTTCCTTCCCTTCCTTGTCCCCACAAGCCCTTGCTGCAGCAGTGGTTTTTTAACACTTGTGTTTCTTCCAATCTTGCAAAATGGTGAATTCTGATGGTTGGAGGTTTAACCAGAAAATCTCAGCTGCTCCACTGGCATTTTCAAATCTAACTGAATCTCCTGGAAATTTAATTATTTATTGAAAATTAATAGGATTTAGGATATTAATTTTCTGATTCTCTTTTGAATATGACGTACAAACTGCATATCTTCAAAGTGCCACGATTTCATGGGCCAATCCCATTCCTAATGAGAAGCTCATGGGTAACTGCAATGATAGGCAGGAAAACCAGCTGGAGGAAAAAATGTTTTAATCTAGATTTTGATCTCAACCTTTCCCCTCTTAATTCATCTGAGTTTATAAAGCACACAATATCTTTCAGCTGGGCAAATCCACAATGCTGTTCCACTGTTGTGAATGACTTGAGTCTACTGATCTGCACTGCTCCAGACTCTTTCATATTCAAAGGTAAAAACTGAGGCTTCAAAAAGAAAAGCAACTGCACAAAAAGCAAACAAAAAACCCCTAACCAACCAACAAACCAACCAACCAAAAAAAAAAAAAAAGCTAATGCAGGGTTTAGTTTAAAAACCATTCAAAATAAACTGCAGCTATGAGGAGGAACATTTTTATTCTTTTTCACTATTATTTGCTCTGGCAAAACCAGCAAAGACCACTGCACAGTTAACAGTACACAGAGATAATTATGGCCTTGCTATTCACAAGTTAAGACCTTATGTCTGATTACTTAAAGTGCCTGTTCTTCATTCTGAACCTTGTTCAGATGGTTTCTACCTACACCATATTCCCTTAACCAAAACTTATTTCTACTTGATCGGAGATTTTTGCTGTTGCCACTAGAGGTCCATTCACCACTACAAATATAGAAGAAAGAGGCAAGCAATGCATTTTCTTCTCCAGAATTTATTTATTTAAATCACAGTTCGGTGTCAGTCTTGGGGTAGAGATCTAAAGGATGACAATTGTGGGCACATTATGGCAACAGAGGTGAAATCAGACAGGCAATTTGGTCTTACTGATGTCATCCTTTCGGTTTGATAATGGGTTTAATTTCCTCTTTTCTTATTTTCTGCACCCAGGATTTGCCCAGATTTGCATACCTGCTTTGTTTTACATTCACCTGTGATAAACAAAAAAAGGCAAGTGTTCCTATCCTCCCAGGGGAGGGACGCTCAGTTATCACAAACTGCAGCAGCGTTTGTTTCAGCCTGGGTAGGAGCAGAGTCCATCCTTTTTGTTCCCCGGGTTTTCCTGCTCCCTCTTTCCCTCCTTCTGCCTTTGTCAGAGTCCATGTGAGCGCTGCCTTTGCCCCATTTATCTTTTCATCCCCGGCTCAGCCCAGCCTCCTGTTTCTCTGTGACATCCCAGGGTGTCTGTGAGGTTTAGAACACTCTCCCCACTTCAGCTGACATTAAATGCAGGTTTTCTGCTGATCATCAGAAACATGCCTCTGCTCAGCTCTGGAGGGAAGGAACAATGCTGCTCTGTAAAAGTGGGGTTTGCTCACTCCTGACTTTATTCTGTTCCCATTGGTAATCAGGAGTAAAAATCCTGCTGGCTGCAGTGAGACCAAAGCTAGGTTGAAACTTGTGGCTTTTGAAAATCTCCTCCTTTGGATCCATTTTTCTGAAGGACCAAAATTAGAAGGGACTTACTGAACTCCACCAGTTTTTCTCAGGTGGGTTTGACAGCTATTTTGTCTGCCCATTCTTTCCCCTCCAATCTGTGTGGATAACCTCCCTTAGCACAGGGCAGGATCATGTCCCACCTCAGGAGAAGTGGTAGGAGGAACTCTCATAAGGAAGAGTGGCTTCTGTGAAGCACTTTTCCTTGCCTCTCTCTGGAATCAAGATGTGTCAACAGCACAGGGCTGGCTCTATTTGTCACCAGAGCCACAGCTTGGCACTGCTTCCCACCCCACACTGTCCCCATGCTTGTGCCTTTGCTTTCCCTGGACTTGACTCATTCCTTGTTTTCTTTTTGGTTTCGGTTGTTTGTTTGTTTTTTGTTTTTGTTTTTGTTTTTTTTTCCTATGGACCATAAAAGCTTGGAAAAAGTCTTTGGAGAGACAACTCACTTTTACTCAAGCTGCCTACCAAGCCCATGGATCTCAGGAAGATTAACTCTTTGAGTACTCACTCATGTAGTCTCCTAATAATTGGACTGATTGAAAAAACCATCATTTTGAATGAATCAGTCAACAACCAACATATGGGCATTTAATAATTGAATTTCCAAGTTTCTTCTTTCTCTGCCAATGGAGATTGGTAATTAAGCTGAGCACTGGTAGAGAGGTCACCTCAAGATGAGTGTTTTCATAATTCACCTTGTATCCAAATTAGGAGAGGCTTGGTGCCCTGCACAGAGACCTCTCATTTGCTCAGGAAATTGGCTGTCACAGAAAATGGTGCAGATAAGCCATCCCTGACAACAGGTGATCCCCAAGATGTAACTCAAGGTTCCTGGGCAGATGCTGGTCTCTTACATCCCCTCTGTGTGATGGGACACAGCCCTCTCTTCCCCTCCCATTTTGTGTCTCCTCCTTCTCCTTCTCCTTCTCCTCCTTTTAATTCTCCTTCTCCTTCTCCTTCTCCTTCTCCTTCTCCTTCTCCTTCTCCTTCTCCTTCTCCTTCTCCTTCTCCTTCTCCTTCTCCTTCTCCTTCTTCTCCTTCCTTAGCTCAGGACTGGGACCAGTGCCTGGCTGTGCAGCCAGTTTCCTTTGGCCACCTAGTCATGGGACAGATGACGTGTCACAGCACTCTGCTGGACAGATATTTCTATTATTTCAGTCTGCTTGCTCTCCTTCTGCAGCACTGAAAAAATTGTTCCTCTCTGTGGCTTTTACAGTCCTGCCTTGGGCCGTGTGTGCACAGAAAGGATAATCCTGCCCAGAAATGCTGAGGTATGCAATAATTCCTTTAGGATTTAAGTGCTGGCTTCCCTTCCCCTGCATCCAAAGCCATCTGCTGGGACTCAGTTTGGGTGGGGGGTGAGGTGTTCCTGCTGTGTCAGGAGGTTTGGGGTACTTGTCTAGGGCAGCTCTAACCCTGCCACAGACACAACAGTCAGACAGACACCTGCACCTCCTCTGGCTCGTATAAATCTAAACACAGGCCTAGGGAGGAATGATCTCCTGGTCTCTCTCTCCCACAGCAAACTCAGCAGATCAGGACTGGAGAACAGGAGCCTCAGGGGAGACTTCAATCTCTACAACTCCCCAACAGAGTGCAGGTAGAGGGGGATCAGGCTCTGCCCCAAGGAAACAATTGACAGGATGAGGAAACTGCCTCAAACTCCTCCAGGGGAGGATTAGAGTGGACATCAACAGGAATTTCTTAATGGAGAGGGTGGTCAGGTATTGGAAGGGGCTGCCCAGGGAGGTGGTGGAGTCTCTATCCCTGGAGGTGTCCAAGGAATGACTGGACATGGCACTCAGTGCTGTGGTCTGGGTGACAAGGTGGGGATCAGTCACAAGCTGGACTTGATGATCTCAAAGCTCATTTCCAACTTTAATGATCCTGTGATTTTCCTTCTAGTTCTGTTCTCTACTTGTGAAAGAGTGGTAGCTTCAAATACCAGAGGGAGAAAATCTGACCTGCACATAAGAGACAAAGGTGTGTTACTTGAGTGGTAAAAGAAGACCCACCCTCATATATCTGAAATATTTTCCATTTAAATCTGCATCAAAAGTTTAGAAGCCTCCATACAGAGATTTTTAACACTGACATTGGTTTTGTCCATTTTAAGGACCTTTTTTGCTTTGTTTTGTTTTTTCCATTGTGTATTCCAAATGTCACTATTTATTCTGTGACTGCCTGAACAGAAATTAGCAATGAATAATTGAAATAGGAGTGTAGCAGGAAGAAAATACATTAAGTACAGCAAAAATATAGGGAGCTGCTCTGGAGGAAAGCTGAGTCGTTTTGCCCTTGCCTTACATCAGCACAGTTCTCCACATGTACAGAAGGGGTTTTGTGGTTTTTTTTTGGTTGGTTGGTTGGTTTTTAGGGGGTTTTTTTTTGTTTGTTTGTTGTTTGTTTTGGTGGGGTGTTTTTTTGTTGTTTTGATTTGGTTTTGGCTTGGTTTTGGCGTTTGGTGGTTTTTTTTGTTGCTGTTGGGTTTTTTTTGTTGGTTGGGGTATTTTTTGGTGGGTTTTGTTTGGTTGGTTTTCTTGTTTGGGTTTTTATTGGTTTTTTGTTGTTGTTTGTTTGGATTGGGGGAGTTTTTGTGTGTGGTTCTTTGTTTGTTTGTCATTTTTTGTTGTTTGTTTTTCAGTCATATCCTAACTGTTTGAACAGGACAGACCTAGAATGAAAACCACCTATTATTTTTATATCTGCACTACCTGAAGGTCCAAAACAATGTCACCAGCATAAGCCCTTTTACACCCCTGATCAAAGAGAAATCTGCTGCTCTGAAGAGCTTTTAATCTAGAGCAGTGTTTCTCAGTCCTGGTAACCCAGCCAGGGTTAGATTACAGTGATTTACTGGTTTAACAGGTTTCAGCATGGCTCAGTTCTCCAAGACTGGACAGAAAGATGCTTTCCACTGAGCTCTGGGATACAGCACAGAGCTGGAGAAGTGTATACCTGGACAGGTAATGCAGGTAAAGATGAGGGGGTGCATCTGCAATTTCCAGAGGACGAGCAAAAAGAATACAAAATTTATCCCATTCGCCTTGAATCTTCAGTCTCTTCAAAGATGATGCTCAGTGGATAAAGAGCTGGACATGGCAAAGACTTCACGGAAGCTTTAGAGTGTGGCTCTTGGCTGGGAAGGAAAAACCTCATGACAGCACTTTTCTTCCTGTTTGTCACTCCTTGGAAGCTTTTTGGCATTGCTCTTCACTCGACCAAAAAGCCACGAATGCAAACCAGGGCAGGCCTCATGCTGTTGGCCAAGAACAAAGCAAAATTAGAGGTCTGCAGGCCTTCATGGGCCTGTGTGGACACCAAGGAACACCCACTGCTCTGCCTTGAGCCATGCCACTAATCCGTGACTTAAGGGCTTTCTGAGTCGTGGAGGTAAAACCAGGCAATTTTCCTGATCTGGAATGATAAGCTTCTTTGCATCCATGTTCCAAAAAAGCTCGACAGGAGTGAAGTGGTGAAAGGGTCACATCTTCTTGCCATGTGAATTGTGGGGAGGGGGGGGTTACCCCAAATGGGAGCAGCTGGGGAGCAGCCCACTGAAAGAAAGCAGGGCACTTGTCCTGACACACTTTGCTTTTCATCCAGAGCTACAGGAGAAATCCTGCTGGCCTCAGTGCTAGAGCTGTTTACTGGTTTTAGGCTTGACAGCCTATTATTAACTGTAACAGCAGAGAACACACCATCTGTCTGCTCCTGAGCTATTCCATCAGCCTGTGAGTTGGGGGTTTTGCTTTTTCAAGGGAAAAGGTGTAATTGTCATGATTTAATGAAAGATCTTGAATTATCATATCTAAAGCAGAAATTTGAACCCTCAAGCATTTTTCTTTGCTTTATGGCCTCTTGACATCCTGAGCCCATTTTCTCCTGACAGCTTCCTGCTTTTCCTAATTGTTTGCAGGCAATCTAGGAAATACAAGAAGAAGACAAATAAGATGAGGAAAGAGTAGGTCTTCAAATATTTTGGGGCAGGTCATTAGCTAACATGTCTAGCTTAATAGGTAACTCTGGTTGTTTCTTTTCATTATCATGTGCACTTTCATTTTCTATCTCTTCTCTCTGCAATTAATAGGACTAAATCTTTGTTTTGTTTCTTTTTTTTT
>VZTR01032143.1:25528-65389 GCA_013400775.1 Chaetops frenatus
GTTGTTTTGTTTTTTTGTTTGTTGGGGGGGGGGAGATTTTTTGGCTAAATGAACTGCGTCTACAGGTGGCTAAATTTGGAGGACCTAGAACCTACCAATAGATATCTGACAAAGGAATGGTAGACTGGATATCCTTGGGACGAGCTTTGAGATAAATATCACAGAATCTGTAAACATTATGAGCAGGTGTTTTTGGTTTAAGTGACAATGGAGCAGCTTGTTCCCTGTGGAAAGGATCCATGCTGGAGCAGTCCATGGAAAACTGAAGCACGGGAGAAGGACTCACCTTGGAGCAGTTTGTGTCCCATGTGAGGAACCCCAAGGTGGAGCAGGGTAAGAGTGTGAGGAGAAAGGAGTGGCAGAGACAATGTGTGATGAAGTGAACACAAGCCCCATTCCCATCCCCCTGTGCCACCTGGTGTGGAGGAGGTAGAGAAAACCTGGAGTAAAGCTGAAGGAAAGGAAGAGTGCAAGGAAAGTGTTTTTAGGTTTGTGCCTATTTGTCATTATACTAATCTGTTTGATTGGCAATAAATTGAATTAATTCCTCCAAGCTGAGTCTGTTTTCTCCTCGATGGCAATTTGTGAGTAATCTCTCCCTGTCCTTAACTCAACCCATGACCCTTTTGTCACTTTGTTTTCCCCCTTCACTTGAGTAGGCAGACTTACAGGGAATATTGGTGGGCTCCTGAGAGCAGCCAAGGTCAGCCCACCACTGCAGGCTCAAATTTTTTGGTGAGGCTCTTATTTCAAGGCTAATGCAATCCTCATGAACCCTGAGGGTCTCTTTTGCTCTGCACCAGGATGAGATGAGGAGGGGGAAGTGGTTTAGATGTGAGAATTCAGGCTGGCTTTGAAAATGACTTGCTGGCTTCCTGAAGAAACATCCCAGAACAAAAATCCCTTCACCTTATGTGCAGGGAAGGTGCTGCCCCTTGGGCACATTTGCTCCTCATTGTGTTTGCCAGCTCAGTGAACACTCTGCACAGCTGCTGTGCTGTCTCAGTACAACCCCTGCCACCAGTGTGTGGTGGTGTTGCTTTTGCAAAGAAGCCAAGAGAGACCTCCATCAATAAGCAAGAGTGGGTTTTTGTCCTTGAAAAATGCAGAGCCAAGTAGCACAACGTTGATTTTTGCACACACACACACACACTGCCCCCAGCCCTGCTTTTCTCCTGGTGCTGCTGTTGTGCGGGATTATTCCTCCAGCCCTTGTATCACAGGTGAGGGATTCTCCAACCTCTGCTCAGGCAGAAAGGATGGATGGTGTCCACTCCCAGCCTCAAAATGGGAGTAAGAATCCCTGAGAAGCTGGGGGAAGGAAGGCTTGGGGGCAGCTGCCACTCCTTTCAGGTGACAGTGACACCCCCACCTGCTCCCTGGTGGCTCCTCCCCAGGGTTTGCACTGTGTGGACCTGAATCCAGCTTATCATTAATTAACAACCAATGAATTATTTTATACTGCAATAATACTCCACTGTTCTCATTGGGGAATTGGACTTCTATTCATTATGTTCTTAATGCAGTAAACATGAAAATGAAAAGAACCAGCTGATATTGTAATTATAGTGGGCCTGCATAGATGTAATGGAAATAGTTTTCTTTTCCTTGAAGAGTTGAAGAAAACTTAGAGTTGCTTTGTAATAGTTAAAGCAAACAAAAATAAGCCCTCCACACTTTGCATTGGTATGAATAAGAACTGAACACACTGTGACTTTACATAGAAAATAAGATGTTTTACCTTAAAATTGACATTTTGAGAATCAAAACCAGATTTGAGCCAGCAAGACTGAGTATTTTTTTAAGATGTGTTCTTTTACCTAAGTTGTTCTACAGAAAACAAACAACAAACAAAGAAACCAACCCTCCAACTTTTTACCTGTATTTTTTTCTCTCTCCATAAAAGGCTTTTACTGGAACAGGTAGAGAATGGGTTTGTGCTATTTTTTTTTTTTTTTTTGTGGGATTGTGATCTATAATGAATTAATAACAGCAAAATAAAGTACCCAGGCTCTGTGCTGAAATTAAAAAAAAAGGCAAGCTGGTCTTATGGTTTAGGGAACGGAAGTCCTAATTTGCAAAAGTTCAGTGAAGGTGACACAATTCACATCACTGTCACATCCTCTAGGGAAAGATGTCCATGAGGTGTTCAGCACCCCTGCAAGGTGAGCAGTGAGACCTCAGAGCCAGCTCCCATCCCAGCTGGATCTGTGGGGGAAGGGGATTGTGGCTGCAGGCTCCCTTGGGTGGAAGTGGCACCTCACAAAGTTCCACCTGGGGCCTCAAAGTCTGCCCAAGTGGAGGAGCAGCAACTCTGCTGGGGTTTTTCAGAGAGGTGATGCCACCAGGGTGCCAGGATTTCCTTCCCTGGAGAGAGACAGGTATTCATTGTCATTCTTGGCCTGATCAAGAAGCTCCTGAAATGGCTTTTCAGGACAAAACCCAGAGAGACAAGGTGTCCATGCTCCAGGACTGACTAGGTGAAGTGAATAGCTGGAATGAGAGAGGACTGTGAGACAGAATAGCAGAACAGCAATGCTGGGGACTTGCTGCACTTTGGCACTGAAGTGTTACCCCTGCTTTTCAGACAGGTCTGCCTTTCCACTTTTACACTGGATAATTTTTGCTGCTGCTGCCTGCCTGTCTCTTTGCAGAGCTTGTGGAAATGAACCTTGAAAGGCTTCTCAGGCATTAAGGAGCTATTGTGGAAGTCACCAATATTGTCCCCATTTCATAGGGCACAGTGCATCAGAGCAGGGAAGCTCGGTGTGCTTTTTTGCAGCAGAGACCTGCAATAAGACAGCAGCTTCTCCAGAGAGAGCTCACAGGTTTCAAACATTATTTTCAAGATAACAACAGTAGAAATATTTGTTCTGCTGTGTGATGGAAGCCACAGGCATTAGTGCAGCTGCCCCCACTGTCATGCTGCTGGTGAGTCATTGGTGAATGCCACTGTAATGGCATGGTGAGAAGCTTCAGCATGTCCAGCTTGCTGAGTCCTCCCAGTGCTTTGGACACTGATGCATTTTATGAGAGCAGAGCTCAGCCCAAGGGCATAAAGGCCACTGCATCCCAGGTTGTGTGAGTGCAAAATGGCTTTTTAGCTCTACATGCCCAGTGCTCACCTGCACTTAGAAGAAAGTGCAAATTCACCGTGTTTGTGGAAAAAGTGTGTTTATCTGGGTCCAGGAGACCACCACCCATGTGAGTCCTACTCTGATTTTGTCATCCCCTCGCAGCAGGAGGGTGGGCACACCCTTGGCCCCGCTGGCAGAGCACAAAGCTGGGGTGGTGTGAACCATGAATTCATGGATGAATTCAGGGATGAGCATCCATCTCCTGGAAACCAAAGAAAGCAGCCTCTGTGAATGCAAAACCAGCAGTGTGCTGCTCACATCCAACACTGTCCAACACAAGGTGTGGGTGTGAAAGGGAGAGGGATGTTTGACACTGACCTCCAAACTCATCCTAGCAGCTAGTCCTATCCCAAATGTTGCACTTATGCCATCACCATGACTAAAAGCAGGCAGATCTATCAGAACAAACCTCAGATCGTCAAGTCCACCTTCTGGGTCCAAGACAGGCTCAGCTGTGTCTAGGTTATTTCCAGTGAATGTTTTCTTAGCCTGCTCTTAAATACATCCCCTGATAGAGGCTCCACCTTCTCTCCCAGTGCCTCATTGCTACAGGACTTTCCAAGCTTCAACACCACTGCCTGAGCTTGTCTCCTTTCCAGCTGTGGAGATTTATTCTTTTTCTATCTCTCCTTCTTAAGTATTTGAAATTCTCTGTCATGTTCTTCTTGAATCACTTCACAATCTTTCTCCCAGTCTGGCACTTTCCAGACTTCTTATTCTATTCCCACTATGGACTGGAAATTACTTCCAAAACAGGCCACAGCTGCCATGCAGAGAAGGGAATTGCTCTGGGTGTGTTGTACATGAAAACCCTGTTTGCACACCTGACAATCTTTCCTTCTTTTCCTTGCTTTTCCCACAGCAGCAAACCACTGCCACCTCCTCCCTGATTCTGCTGGGCCCTGATCAGTTGTGGCTCCCTGTTTCCTGGGCCCTTCAGGTGGTGGAAAGCCATCTCCACAGTTTCCACCAGGTCTGCCTGAACTGCAGCACTCTTCAGAGCTGGCTGGGAAGTGCTGCAGGGCAGGGCTGAGTTCAGCCTGAGCTGCAGCTGCCTGCCTGGTGTTGGGCTAAACACAGCTCCACCAAATAAGCAATTCCACCTCTGCTTCAGCATCTCATGCAAAGCAGGCAAAGGTCTGAAACTTTGGTTTTTATTTTACTTGTTTGGAGGTTAGAAATGACATGCACCCTGCTCAGCCTAGCCATTGAGGAAGCTGGGAGTTGGCTTGTGTTCAGGCCTACCATTAACAACAAACAGAGCTGGTGCAGGGGGAGCTTCTTGATCTCCTGTATAGCTTCCACTCAGCAGTAACCACACCAATTTATCTAGCAGCTGTGACCAGAGAACAGCTTGTGGTCTCCAGGGAGCTCACAGGTGACTTGGGAAATAAAATGACCCTGGTATGCTTGAGTCTTTTCTTTCTGCATTTTGGCATTTTTATGGGGCTTGCTGAGGAGTTTCTCAACAGCAAGCAGAGGGGTGCCCAGGTGGCCAAGAAGGGCAATGGCCCCTGGTCTGTCCCAGCCATGGTGTGGCAGCAGGAGCAGGGCAGTGACCGTCCCTGTGCTGGCCACTGCTGAGGCCACACCTCCAGTGCTGTGTCCACNAGAATTTCTTCCCAGAAAGCGTTGTGGAGCATTGGAACAGGCTGTACAGGGAGGTGATGGAGTCGCCACCCTTGGAGGGATTTAAAGGACATGTAGATGTGGCACCTGGGGACAAGGTTTAGTGTTGGGCTTGGCAGTGCTGGTTTAACAGTTGGACTCACTGATCTTAAAGGTATCTTCCAACATAAATGATTCTATGATTCCTTGAAATTTCTCATTAATTCACATAAATCCTGAATCTAGTGACTTTTAAGTGAGTCCCTGATACCCCAGGAATTGCCATTTAACATAAAGTTAGCAAGAAAGGAATTTCTCCCAGCTGTTGTGTGCATTGAAAGGTGCAATTTGGAACACATAGCTTTCAGTACACTAACATTATGCATCTTGTTTCTCAGGCTAGACAAGCCTTTAGCATTCCTACCACACCATCACAAATTCCACATTCTGAGGAGAAGAAATGCCTCGGAAAGTTCCTCACCAACTTGCAAAACACTTGCAAAAACAAGCTCCTCACCACTTGCAAAAACAGCACTGGAAAGAGAAAGCTTCCCCTTCATGGCTCACTCAGCAGAACTTTAATATCGACAGCAGAAACAGCTGCTAAAGAGAGAATGTGAGATTTAGAAATGAGGACTGCTGCTGCATGCCTGTCCAGTGACTTGGTTTTGTTGGGTTTTTCTTAACCACAGGCATAAGAATATGCATCACAAAGAAAAGAGCACAGAAGGGAGAGAAAGGAGAAGAAAGCTGATTCTTTACTCCTCCTGGGGTACAAAAGGGGCTATTTTGATTCTGCAACCTACTGCAGTGCAGTGTTTTCTTCATCTACAAGCAGTTGCTCTTGTGTTTTTGTTGCACTCATAGCTTGCCAACCTTTTTTTTGGGTTTAAGTGGAGGGAAAGGTATGTTCCTATCACATGCAGTCAGACACTGTGGAAAATATGATAGGTTACAGCACAGACCCTCTGCTAGTGGAAAAAAATATGACAGCATAAATCCCACATTTTAGTCTTTGAAAAAAAAAAATTCACCCTTTAAGCTCTTGCTACCCTGTTTCATGCTGAGACTCCTGTCTCAAACCCACTTCAAGGCTCCCACTTTGACAACTTGTGCTAAAGTGACCCATCTTTCCCTAATACAGCTAAATTACCCTGATGCAAGAGGAAGGGATGCAAGTATCCTCTGCCTGCGCTGGGCCAAAAGATTTAAGCACAAAGACAAAAACAAAAAAAAAAAAAAAAAAAAAAAAAAAAAAAAACCCCAGTGACAATACTTGTGTTGCAGTAACATCTGAAACCATGAGTCGGCTCAGAGTTCTGCAGTGCCTGTGAGGTGAAAAATAAAACAAAAGTCCCTGGTTTTTAGAGTTGGAAAAAAGGTTGTCAGACAGTAGTACACTGATCAAGTCCCAGCTCTGAGTAATTAAACACTCACTCTCTGGATAAGTAACTCACCTTGTTTTACAGTGAAGAAAAAGAAAGGAAAAAAAAAAAAAAGAAAAAAGAAAAAATGCAGAGGCAAGTGCTTATCTGCTCCAGATAAGTGCAGGATATCATTCCAGCAGATTGTTGGTAGACCATCCCACCCACACAGCAATTAAACGGGACACATTTTAATGATGCTATATCCTTTCAGCCATGCTTTCAAGAAGATTATTATTTTTTTTCCTCTCCAGAGCAGAATGACTTATCTCATAACTTCTACCTTACGAAAGTTTAGCTGTTTTGTTAGCTGAACCAGTTGCTCCCTGCTGTGTGACATGTACCCACCAGGTCACCCTGACACCAGAGCCCTTTGCTCCTGGGTACACGTTGCAGGAGTGCTGTGACAGCTGAGTCCCTTTGGCAAATATCTACACTAGGATCCCAAAACAAATAATTTTCAACTGCTCTTTGCACTAAGCCAAGAATACAACCCACTTTAAAACAACAAAACCAGACCCTTTCTCTGGAGTGCTGCACCTTTAATAATTTGTTTTTGAATGCTTTAACAAATTCCCATCTGACCCAATCATTGACCCCAAGAAAGTACCCACTTCACCTTTTGTTTAGTGAGAAAGTCCCTGGCAGATCTGCTGGGCAGAGCAGAATGATGAAAACACAAATTTCACAGGCAAAGTAACAGATTTGTACTTTCTGGCCATGTCCTGGTCCTGCCTGAATATTTTTGTTTCTAGATTCTCACCATTCAAAGGCGAGCTGCAGACCAGGTTTGGGCAACCACAAACCAAAGCACACCACCTGCTTTGCAGATCTTAGAGCAAAAAAAAATAGACAGGATGGGTCAATACAGTCTAAGAGGGGACAAGGCAGATGAAGTGTCTTGCTAAATGTCACCCACCAGGGAAAGATCATCTTAATTACAAATAAAGAAGGTAACCCAGTGAAATTTTTACCAAACTCCTGATCACTCCAGTGTACAGTTCAAAGACAAAGCCTGTGTTTTTTGTCTTGGTTTGGCCAGTGTCGATCAGCAATATAAAAAGGAACCGTTGGACCTGTCTAAAATCAACAAAATGTCCAACAGCTGTAGAAGATAAGCCAAAATCCTTGGAGGAACGTTGTTATGGAGTAGAAAATGAGAACTACTCTGCTAGAATAGATATTATTTGAACAGAAAGAAATTACTTTGATCCATGAAAATAGGGAAACTTATAAAGTTCAGACTATTTCCATGGTGAGGCACCAAAGAGAGAGGACCAAAGGGTGAGATGGCATAATTCTAGTCAGGACGCACTGGGGCACCCTCCTGCAGCAGCTGGAGCTCATAATTTTGTTGCATGGGACTTGCTGACCTCTGACTTGATGTCCTCCCCTCTGGAGGTGCTGGACAGGCCTCCTGTGAACTTTTGAGCTGCCAGATCTGGTCATGCAGAGGCAAAGTGCTGGCTCAGACCCCCACAGCTGCTTCCATCAGGGAGCTGCCTGATGGCTCAGGGAAGGACACCCATCCTAGCCACCCTGCTTTGCCAGGGCAAGGAGCCTTTTCCTCGCCAGAGGGGCTGGGGAGAGTCACCTGAGCTCCACAAGCACAGGAGCTGGTGGCTCAGAATGAGATGGGGGCTGGGGTTGAGCTCTGCCGATGCATTTTCCAAACAGCCTCAGCTGGTGCTGTGCAAGAATTTGGTGCTTGCCCCATGCTGACCTCTTCTCCCTGTGTGGTCTGTGTGACACACTGCCAGATGCAGCACTGCTGTAGTCCTTAGAGCAGTTCAAGGTTATTAAAAGAAAAGAGAAAATAAGGGGTAAAAAAAAGAAAGACTAGCTCTCTCTTCTGAGAATGGGATGGTGCCCAACAGATGCAATGAAAAGAAATTGAATGGTGCTAATTTGTTGATTGCTTGCAGTGCCATGAACATGGCAGATTAAATAGCAAATTTATAACCTGACTGCACTCCAGCTGAAAAACCACTGTGCTTGGAAGAGAAAAGCCCCATAAGAGTGCTGCTGTGCTACTTAACTGCTTTTTCAATTGTTATGACCCACCTCCATGCCTATTTTACTAGACATTTCTTTCCCTCTTCTGCTCCAGTTTAACAGGTGCAGGAAAAGGAAAAGGAAATGAGGCAAACGTGGAGGAGGGCAGAGACAAAAAGGTGGGTGGAAGCAGGGCAAAGGGAAACAGAGACATTATTTGAACAATGCTCAGACTTGACATTTGCAGGGTTTAACGTGTGACAAAGGCTCATTCCCGAGAGCAAGGGTGGACCTGTGGACCTCAGAAGGAAGGCAATGTTGTTGTAGGAAGCAGAGAGGAAGAGGCCGATGCTCTGACTCTTCTATTTGCTCCTCAGGCTGGAGGAAATAAGATTTCCTCGTGCTGAAGGCCAGCAGCAGAGACCTCCCTTTAGCAGCAGGGAAAAAGCACCAGAGAGGGCTTTTCCCTCTGGGCATCACACTGGCTGCTCAGGAGGCTGGGAGGACTTTGTGAGGGCTGCAAGATAAACAGGCAAAGAGAAAGCCTGAAAACCCGTGATGTTGTACTAACGAGGGGACAACATCGCTTTAAAGCTTCCCTTTTATTTTAAAAGTGTGATTACGAGCTCCTAACACCACAGGGAACAAAACCAAAAAATTGGAAGCGCCTAAATACGGCAAAGGGAATCTTTTATGGGAACAGCCTCAAATATGGAGGGAAGCTTTTTAGTGAACGTCCCAGTGGGAGAAGTGGTATGAGCACTACTCTTCCTTATCTGCATCAGCAATTCCACTGATCAAGTGGGAGGGTCAAGAGGAACTCACAATTTTTGCCAGTAAGGATTTGGCTTGCTTGCGGATGGGACAGGAGGACACCAAAATTAATGACTCTTCAGGACCAAGCATTGTTAATTACAGGCATGTGTAGGAAGGTGTTGATAATGGCCTGTAGTAGGAAGCAACTCCAAGTTACCCTGCCTAGAGCAGATTGCCAGTCAGAGTTGTGAGATTACTTTGCTTTTCCCTGTCTTCACCCCAGGATAAAAAACTGAGCAGCTCTTGACTGTATTCTGGCTCCTTTTTCTGCTCCTTCCCCTGCAAGCTGGCTCTGCTGAGCAACCTGCAGAACTGGTGATCCCAAAACCACATTTGTCTCCCCTCTTCATCCTGTTGTCTACAGGAGTGCCAGGTTCTGGCTGACAGGCTGCTCTGCCTGAGTACTTGTGAAACAGAGAGCTTGTGCCAAGGAATAGGCAGTATGTCTGAAAACTGAGCACACAGATCAGTGTTTGGCCCTAAATAAGGATATAAAATATATTACGATGTGTGAGTGTTAGAGCTGATCCAAGTTTTCACATTCTGAAATCCTGAGGGGAATTACTAATCTAATTTCAAGGGGTAAGAAAGAGCTGGAGAAGGTGTCCTTCTAAAATGTTAACAATTTCAATGCACCCTGATTAGCATCCTGCAGCACAACTCCTGCTGAGTGTGGATTAGGAGTAGATGGTGATCCTGGCATTGGACTGAGACCAAGGCAAGACCAGGGGCCATTTTCACAGTCACCAGCGCTGGGTTTTACAGGCTGCTCTCTGAAGCAGCGGCTAGCAGGAAGGCTGTTTGATCTCCTAAGATTTTCCCTACCTGGTATGCTGGCAGTTCTGCAAGACAACATTTTGCTAACCTCTGGGACGACTTTCAGGAATTTCCACAGGAAAAAAAAAAAAAAAAAAAAGAAAAGAAAAGAAAAACAAACAGGAGGCCAGGTGCTGGAGCTGCTCTGCAGCAAAAATGACAGAGGGGAGTTTGGAGGATTTGCATCTGGAATTCAGGGAGATGTCCTGACAGCAGCATGGGCCTGCAGTGGTCTGCCTAGCTTTGGACAAACTGCTCCTTCTGTAAAGGTCTGTGTGCCAGAGCTGTCTCCTGGCAGATACTGGTGTGGCCACTGGCCCCTGGTCTCAGGTGGTGGCTCTGTGGCCACTCTAACACATACAGAAAGGCTCTGGTGCAGTGTCCCACCCTTCCCAGTTAGTCATGGTGGGTTCATGGGAAGGAAAGAACCCTTGAGTTTCTAAGCACCCAGCTGAACTGCAGGGAGAGTTATTGAGGAGTTCCCTGCTATCCACCCAGGTTGCAATCCCCAAAAATGGCAGAGCTACAAAGCTGAAGGAATCATTAAGGCAGTGAAGAGATCGTTACCACAACTTCACTGTAAAACGTTTCATGGAACCCCACAAAGG
Source organism: Chaetops frenatus (assembly GCA_013400775.1). Taxonomy (NCBI): domain Eukaryota; kingdom Metazoa; phylum Chordata; class Aves; order Passeriformes; family Picathartidae; genus Chaetops; species Chaetops frenatus. Next base: position 35,933 of record VZTR01032143.1, read on the forward strand.
GTCCTTAGCTCAAAATTGCTCCACTCAGCTGCTTCCTTTTCACAGCCAAAATAGCATGGCTAAACCTCAGGAGGAGCTGCAGGGTGAGGGGTGAGAATGAATTCTCTTGGAGCACAGGACATCTCATGAATGACTCTCCTACCAAAAATAAGTCCAGGACGTCCAGGACATCCATGACATGAGAACATCCTGGACCTAGGGGTGTAAGTGTATCCCAGGACATTTTTTCCAGCCACCTGTGCCTACAAAGATGCAAATGGCTGAGAGAGGGCCTCTGCTTTACCTCTCTGGTTGGACAGTCCAACTGATTATTAGCAGCAAAGGCTGCTAATCAAATGGAAGCCTGATTTAAGTGGAAGGTGAGACAAAACAAGTGCAGTGTTTTTTTCCTAACATTGCTTTCCATGGTGTGGATTTCATCAGAAGGTTTTGAGCTATGGCTGTAAGAACAGATGGAAGGTATCACTCCTGAGCTGGAAGCAGCCATCCCCCATCAAAGCAGCAGTGCTAAGAATAAAATTCTATAGTGGTTGACTAAGACACATCCAGGCATTTCCCCACTGAATGTGGCTCTATCAGACATGGCAGACAAACAATTCTTACTTTAACTTAAGGACTGGATGGCATTTTGTGAAAAAATAAACAATTAGGAAAAACAGAGGAGATAGTTAAATTGATTAATGAACACCCACATTTTCATGACTAAGGGGTCAAGAGTCCAGAAATCTGAGGCTTGGAGGCTCCAGTTTTGACTTCAAGACATCTGAGTGTGAAGCACAGGTTCTTATGTGTGAGGTGGGGAAAGAGTGGAGCTCTTACTAACCCGAGAAAGAGGACTGTGTATGGCACAACACTTATATTTCCATTCCTTATCACTCTCTTTCTAGAGAAAGATTGTAGGAGATTTCTCCTCATCCTCCAGGAAGAGAAGCATGCAGGAATCACACATGGGATAGCACGGGGCCAGCCTGGATGATGAGCAATTCTCCTGTACTCCATCTTTATCCAGACCTTCAACTGTAGCTGTCTAATATAGGACACATCTTCCTTTACAGCAAGCCAACTGTACTGCATAGCAAACCAAACCCAGTGCAGTTCTAAAAGGCACATTCCAGTCAGATCTACTGTTATCTCAAGCCCTTCATGCCCCATTTTGGGTGCCAAAAAAGACTGCCAGTCAGTAAGCACCATATGGCCTCTCACTCACTCTTCCACAGGGGCAGTGGGGGAGAAGTGGAAGAGCAAAAATGAAAAAGCTCCTGGGTTGAGACAAAGACAGTTTAATAGGAAAAGCAAAAGCTGCCCACACAAGCAAAGCAGGACAAGGAATTCACTCCCTGCTCCCCATGGGCAGGCAGGTGTTCAGCCATCCCCAGGAAAACCAGGCTCCATCACAGGTGTTTTGGGAGGACAAAGGCCACCACTCCAAATGCCACCCTCTTCCTTCTGCCCCAGCTCTGTGTGCTGAGCCCAACACCACATGGTCTGGAACATGCTTTGGGTCAGCTGGGGACAGCTGTCCTGGCTGTGCCCCTCCCAGGTCCTTGTGAGGAGCAGCAAAACCTTGTTGTGCAAACCCTAAGCTTCCAAAACCAATGCATCCCTGTGCTATCAACACTGCTCACAGCACAGATCCAAAACACGGCCACACTGATATTGTGAAGGAAATTGATTGTGTTCCAGCCAAAAGCAGCACATAGTGATTGTCACACACTGGATATCACAGGTATACTCTGCTCCAGCTGTCCCTAAATGTGCTCTTTCTGTGGCATTCTGCAGGAAGTAAAGTTGCTCCCTTTTTTTCTGACATAGGGTACTTTGTGCTACCCTGTGCTACATTTCCTCCAGATAAAAGCATCCAAACAGGCCATCAACACAGAGCATGACAACTTGTGACCCTTTGGGAACTGGTAGATTTGGACTACTACACCACTGAAGAAATGGAAATCTATCTTGATGCCCTGTCTTGGGAGTTCTGGTAGAAGAAGCAGGCATTGTTGTGTTGATTAACATGCCCTTTTGTGTCTGAGAATTTCTTCACAACTGAAAGGGCTAAAATCTGATTCCTCTTCAAGAGACTACCACCCACATTATAAGAGAAGGAGATCAGAGCATGTCTCTGTACTTCTGCTGCTCTTTTCTTGGCGAGGGTTTTATTTTTATGTGTCAGTAGATGTGCTGGGCAGTGAATGGTGGTGACTGAGACAAAGGCATATGCCCCTTCCTGCTGCTCCTTCCCACAGAAGTGGAAAACCTTTGGTAGCAGGAGAATGAAGGTGAGCAGCACCTCAACACCTGTCCAGCAAGGATGGAGGAGGGGCGTCAGTCAGATCCAGACAAACAGTTTCTGGATAAGAGACAATGTCAGGCAATGGCAGTGCAGAGGACCAGAGAAGAAATGGTTGGATTGCCTGGATACTGCACATTAAGCAGTGTACTGATGCCCTGCAGAACCAGCTGACTCCCCTCATACTTGTTTTGTACTTATAAAAAAACAACTGAATCTTCACCACTGTCTACTGCTCAAGAACCCTTTTGCTCTAAATAGATGATTTCTAATGCCTGTGAAAAGTTCTGCTGAATATGTTACTTGGACAAATATTGTGAAACATGGTTTCCTTACCACTGATGTGTGGTTAGGAAGAAATAGCCCACAACCTATCCAGCTTAATCTGCAGCCACAACTTGTCAGACAGATGCAACTTCCAGATTTGCAGCTGCAGAAGTGAAACCTGAGTTTGGTCAGTCAGTCACTGAAAGAGCTATGCTGTGCTGTTAGGCCTGAACTTGATGTATGGTGAACCCAAAATTTCAGTGCATTTCCAGGTGCTGCAGAGTATGAACCCAGCACAATCCAAATGAGGCAGGACAGGATCAAATATCACAACATGCTTTTTCCCAAAAGCTGTTTCATTAAAAATATTTTATTGTGGAAAAAAAACCTACAGAACAGTCAGAGGAGTCAGCAAGTTTGGGGTTAGAATTGCCATCAAACCAACCTACTCTCTTTCAGTTTGAAACTATCTCCTCTTGTCCTGTCACCCCAAGCCCTTGTAAATAGTTGAGGATGTTTCCATCTTTCTTGTTGGCGCTTCAGGCACTGGAAAGGGCAGTTGGGTCACCCTGAAGCCTCCTCTTCTTGAGGCTGAACAAACCCAACTCCCTCAGTCTTTGCTCACAGTGGAGCTGCTCCATCCCTCTGGTGATCTTGGTGGTCTCCTCTGGACTGGCTCCAACAGGCTGATGTCCTTCCTCTGCTGGGGAAGAGGAAACCATGAAGGAAACCTCCACATATAGAGCAAATTAAGGATGCTGTCAAGAATTCCAGGTGGGAGCTCTGGGGCAATTCTTCCTTGGCTGTTCTTCACTGTACTGATGAGCACAGTGCCCTTTGAAAGCGCCACTTCCACAGCAGTGTCCCTCTCACTGTTCACCACAGCAGCTCTGCCATCCAGGACTGGGCTTAACTGCAAGGCTGCTGTGTGTCCCACCCTATTGCTCAGCTCTGTGCAGCCTGCAGGCTTTGCTTGCTCCCTCTGCTCAAGCAGAGTGGGATGTTGCTGAGGCCAGACTGGTTATTACACTGCACTCTGCAGTGCAGGCAGCCCCCAGAGCAGTCCCTACTGCTTGCAGCTCTCAGCACACACACATCTGCTGCCATGATCAGGAAAATGAAACAGCAGAATTATCATGTGGTGAGGTCTCTGCGACAGGTGTGAAATACTGCTGTCAGCCAAAGTTTGAGAAGGCATGAACTGGGGCCTCTGCTGTACCCTACAGTCAGCTTGTGTTGTCACGTTGTAATTTACATCAGCTAATACCCTACCAGTTACAGCTTTTTTTTTTCATCACACCTGCCCAAATATCCTTCATCTGAACAAAAATTACATCCCTAACAACAACATAGCAACATGTCAAAATGGGGGCCTCTGTCTTCTGAACTTCTTGATAACTTCCATCTCTCTTGGTGAGGGTGCACCAGTATGGAAAACCATCACCACCCAGTCAGAGATGCTGACCAGAAACAACCATGGTTTATCTGCCCAGTTTAGCCTTTCCTGCTTGAGTAATCCACTAGATAAGACTTCAGGCTATCAGTTTCCATTTAAAAGGAGCACTGGATTTTGTTCTGCTGATTCTTATCTAGTATATCTGGTAGTGCCCACATTTCTCTTCAGTATTTTTAGTTAGAATTTGTTAAATTCCAGAGTTTTCAAATTTGACACTTCCTAGGCACTCTGTAGGTGCAAATCAGATTTTTCACTGATCCTAGGACATCACAACATCTGAGGATCTGACCTTTTAAGCTGACCATATTTACCCTTCTAGGACTGTCTGAGTAAAAGCTGATAGTTTTTTCTTTCCAGTTTGGGAATTCTGCTCTTGCCAAGCTCTTTCTGAAACCACTCGTGGGATAAACAAGAGTATTTCATAAGGGTAAGATATGACTTTTCCCTAACAGCCAAATTAAGATGTGTTATCTGATGAAATACAAGGCCTGATGCTTGCTACATGAGAACAATACCTATTTTAAATGCCAATTCATAACATCTTTACTATAAATCACTTGGACAACTGCACTGTCTTGTTTTTATTCTCATATAAAGGTCATAGTGTCGTAGTGAACAGAAGTTCTCTACAAATACTAGGAGCTAATACTCTGCATGACTAAATGCTTGACAGGGAAAACACATCACTTAGAGCAGACCTGGACAGAGCAGCAGAGTTTATAAAAATCCTGGATCAGACTTTCTGATATGCCTGTCTGAGGACAGCATGCCTGAAGGGCAGCAGAAGTGAGACAACTGGCTTTTTGCCATTATCTCAGATTGTATCTTCCCCACAACTCTTTCTCAGACCTCATCTTATCTAAAAAGCATGAAGGCTTATGACACTAAAAGCATTTGTGTTTGTGTCTTAGTCCAGTTTTGAACTCCCAAGCATTTGCTGCTTTTTCAAAAAAATGATCATACAAATGACAAAACAACAAAAGAAGAGGCCCAGTTTTGGTCTCACATTTATTTTAATCTTCACAAAATTAATGGTTCAGAAGAGATAGAGGGGAGGCCTAACCAGGATTATTGAGGTGTTTGTTGTTTTATGGCATATTTAGAACAGATTTATCAGCAAGGTTGAACACCAAATTGTACTGAACACAGCTTCCAAAGGCAACTTTTTGTTTTAAGACCATAAAAGGCAAAAATAAACTACTTTTTCTGTGTGATCAAAGACCCTGCATAAAAAGTGTCAGGAGGACCTTAAATGCTAGTTCCTGTACTCTCAATGTGTGTATCTTGGACTTCTTCCAGTGTGGGAGCAAGATGGACTTTTATTTTTATTTTCCTTTTAAATGGAAGAAAGGTGCCAAAATACATAAGGAGAAGGATTAGAGCCAGTTGCTTTTTGTTGGTTCTTTGGTGGGAACACTGCCAGCCAGAGCCGTATGCTGAATTCCCAGGGAATTTCACTTTCAAAAGCCAGCTTCTGGATTTCCCTCATTTGGGAAGCTCTCCCTGAAAGGGATATTCATATCTAGGAATCAGCTCAATGCAGAATTGTTGTACCGGCAAATTGGCTGCTGTCTATTCAAATGCTGCTCTGCATAGCGGCCTTTGCTGGTTTTTGGTTTGTTTTTTTTTTTTTAATTTTTTTTTCCCCATTAGGATGGGATGCCTGGTGAGCTGGGCCTGTTTCAAAAGCAGGATTGCAGAGCACCCTGGGTAATCTAAAGTGTGCTCTTACAAAAGCAGGAAGAGACCGTTGCTCCTGGTATCAATAGCTGCTAACACTGACTCTCCAGGGTCACTTGCCAAGGCTGAACAATTGGCCACAAACACATTATTTCTGTCTTCTCAGGGTCTGTGACAGTGTTGCAGCTGTTATCCTATAAAGGGACAGAGGGATGTCTCTTGCTACTCATCCATCCCGTGCCAAACATCCTCCCTGTTCTGCACCTCCCCTCTGCTCTGTTAGGTGGTCATATCACTGGGGAAGAAAGGAATATTTCTAAAGGAAGCTGCAGCTTCCCAGAATCTTCTTGCTTGCCTACATAAGCAGAGGAAAAGGATGTGAAAAATCAGACAAAAGATGCAATTCTGAGAACTGCTTTGACATGGCAACATTTTTGTCAACTCGGAAAAAAAAAAAAAAGTCTTGGCAGGAATCACACTTTTTATTTTTCATGTGTCAAGGAGAGATTTCCTCGAGGCTTTCCAATAAAATACTGTACTGCAGAAAGGCTAGACCTATGATGAAAGCATTAGACAGGGCATCTGGATTTTTCTTCCTTGGAAGATAATTTTTATATGCCTATGTATCACTTCATGCCTTTATATTTGACTCTGTAAAATGGGTACAACAACATTTATGTATTACAAATAAATTCTTGAGTAGTTTTGAGACATTCAGAGGCTGTAGTGCTAAGAACAACAACAAAAAGTGCTTAGAAATAGCAGTATATATTATAGATACTGCACAGAAAAACTAAGCAACTTGTCAGACATTTCAGTTGGCTTCAGCAGATAGCAGAGAAAAAAAGCAAGAGCATACATCATTGGCCAAGCATGAAAACCACATAATCCACCTTTAACCTACAAACTCATGTGATTTTCAAATAGATTATTTCTCTGTTCATTAGTACATTAGTAGAGGCATTATTTATCTTTGCAATAAAGTCCAAATGTCTTTATTACTGCTGAACTCTGATGCTGAAATGTAGCCCTTTTAAAGTTAGCAGTAATCATCTGCAATACAGTAAGCAGATGGAGACCCCATCAGAAATCAATGTCCCATTGTAATAGGTCCTGTGTGTCTAGACAGTCAGAGACAGTCCCAGCCTTTGAAAAGATTACAGGCTGAATAGACAAGAGAAACAAAAAATGTGGAGAAGAAGCCAGCAGACCACAAATGAAGTGTTGTGCTCAGGTTCCCAGTGCTGGTCCCTGGTGAAACGGAGATGAGGATATGCCTGGGGGTGCTGTGGCTGAGTGCCTCACACCCCACCTCCCACTCTGGGCACAGAGTAAGGACTGCCTTAGGGCTCCTGCTGCCAGTGAGAATAACAGTGAAAGAAAGATAACAGGGTCATCCAGGGATTCAGCAGTAAAGGAGAGCTGACATGATATTTATCTGCTGTCTGCAGGAGAGAATCATATTTCTTTTGCACAGATGGATGTACACATAATCAACTTCTGAAGATGCAAAACAAGGGTTTCTGATTTCCACCTAGGCTTACCTAGCAATTACATTAAAGCCAGAGATAGCTGTACCTGCATCTGAATAATTTTAACTAGCAAAAATTAATTAGTGCTTGTACACAGGAGTACCTGCAGGTGTAGTGGACTTTCTTAAGGTTAGTTAAGGTCTAGTTGGGATTTAGCTTCTGTGAAAACAATTTGTATGACTTCCAAAATTGCTTGTGAATTTCCTCCAAACTTGGCTATTAGTTTCCCCATAAGAACCATGAAAATCTGTGAAAATCTGTGGGTTGATAGTGAAGACAGAAACAGTGATAGTATCTCTCCAGCTGCACAACCTTATCCCACTGGATATTGGAGCTTCCATGCAAACAAACACACCAGGAACTGGGGTTTCTTTTTTTCATTGCACAACTTGTTTGTAAATGCACTTATTGTATCTCATTTTAACACTCCCTTGCATACCTTTCTTCTCTTTAACATCAGTAGGCTTGAACATTGGTTAAAACAGATTTTAGGTTTTCTTAGTATACATGCTTTGACTGTGAGGAGCTATTTTTCATAGATATTCTTGTTCTTTTTAGCATCTTATCCTGAAGCTTTGATAAAAGCCTGAAATCCAGAAACAATCCTGCCAAAGTTACTTTTGAACCAACAAAAATCAGTCTTGATCTGAAAATAAATGTCTTGGACTTACCTCACTGGTCCAGGACTTTCACATCATAATCATCATGAACACACAGTGAGAAATATATTTCTGGTGGGTTCCTGGGATTGCGTTTTGCTGCAACCCTACGTTTTGGCCTGGCCAACCCAGATGGTTGCTGGGATAGGCTGCTCCTCCTACATATCCTGTCTGTCCCTGCCTCTTCTTCCAACCTGTCCCAAGACTCCAGACAACCTCCAAGACAATATTGTTCTGAATTCTAAGAATTTCTGTGGCTAAACCCCCCAGTCCTAAGGATCCTGGGATCCCTGGGATCCATTCCTGCTGCTGGCCAGGAATGCACCCCATTGCCAGCCCATGCCTTGCACCCAAAGGCTCTCCCAGTGCTCCTTATGCTCAGGGACTATTTCCCTGTGGTGAGATGTGATACAGCCCAGCCAGATGCTCCTGGCACAGGTGCCAACTTCTCCCCCAGGACTGGAAGCATGGCTGGCTAGACAGGAAGAAGTGGCCTCTTCCCTCACTGAACCAGTGTGTGCCACCAGACTGTGCCAGCCAGCCTTGTCCAGGTTCAGAGAGGCTCTCAGCATTGTTTCCTGGCTGGAAAAGAGGAGCTGAAGAAGAGGGGTTCAGGGGGAAAGGCAGTCAAAGGTCTCCTGGGAGTGCAGAGCTGCCAGTTTGCTGCCTGTGATGGTGGTGGTGAGCAGCAGGAGCATTCCAGAACAAGGAAAAGCCTATTGCATTTGGGACAGTACCTACATATATTCTTATTGAAGAATGTGAATGAATGGCAGGATCTTCTTCTTCATTGATCTGGACACAGAAGGCCTTCAATGACTCAGTTTTCTCATCAAGAGGACGTTGGTCTGATGAATGAATCATTGCCTGGCTGTTTGCAATATCGAGGGATGTAGGAGGCACTGCTTTGCATGTATGTGATTGAATTAATAGCTCATATCTACACATCTACATCCAACTACAAAAATCACAGCAGTGCTTTTGCTGATCACCCACTGAAAGCTTTGCTTAACAGATTGTGCTATAGGGACATTGTGATTTCTTTTCTGAGCAAGACACAGAACTACTGACATCCTTTCGCTGATGTGCTCAGATGTGCTGGTCCACACTGTAGATTAATCGCCCACAGTGTTTCAGTCCAAGACCCTAACAAACTTCTTTCATTTTAATACAGTTTCAAGAGCTGAGTTACATAATATTAATCAAAACTCGACATAGACACACTAAAAACAGACTATGTATTTTTTTTTTTTTAGTAGGACAAAAACTTACAACCAGAGAACAAATGTCCAAGTTCTGGGAGATGGATTTGGGGAAACAAACACTAATTTATTACCAGAATCTTAGTCATAGATGAAGAATTACTTTTCTTGATCATATAACTTTCTATTTAAAAGCATGCTTCGATCCAGCTGGGTTGCATACTAAAGAGGAGAATGTTCTTAATTAGGAAAGAAGATATAGTTTTTATAAGTAAGTCCATTTTGCACTTTTCTTATTTGTGTCCTTCTCTGTGTGCATGCAAAACAACCTGTTAACTACCCAGCTTATAAACTCTGTCTGATACTAGGGACCCTCTATGTTATTCTATACCACACTGCAAATTCTGTTCTCATTGTTGTGCATGCCTGTGACCTTTTGCTTTCAGATTCAGCTGAAGTCCTCTGGGAGGTGACAGAAAGAAAAAAACCCTTTAACTTGGCTAGATATAACAGTGGAGAGTCATTAAATCTTGGTGACCAGCTATTCAGTTACAGTCCATTTAATCATACAGCAGGAAAATAATTGGCAATGGCTCAAGGCAAACTAATTATTCCAATCTGAAACTCGGCAGGGTAACAAGTAAACTGTGGATGAGGTGGTGATAGATTTTGCACATCTGACAGGCCTGATCTGTGAGGCTCCTGACAAGGAGACTAATGACAACCCAGGAAGTGCTCTCTCTTCAGTCACGTCAAAAAATGAGGAAAGACTGGGAGCAGAAAAACGTCTGCTGGAAGGAGAGGAAAATACCACTTTCAGGAGGAAAAAGGGAGACAATGAAGAGTGGGCTCTTTGAAAGCCTCTGATCTAAACCTTAATGTTGCATGGCCACAGGGGCACAGAAGCAAGTTAATGTGTACTGTTTGCCCCTTTTTTTTTTTTTTTTTTTTTTTNTTTTTTTAAGATATTTTTCTCCCCTCTGTAAGTCCTGCATCAGCCAAAAATTAATTAGGCTTGCTGGCAATCATATGTGTCCTGGGAAAACCATGTGGCAAGCTCAGAGAACTCTTGGACTTGCAGCTTGGGGAAGGAATCAGCTGGAGCACACTAGGTGTCAGCACCAGTGCTGGCCTGTGAAATCCCAGCCACAAAGGCTGTGGAGTGGCCAAGAGACAGAGCCTGAAATTTCAGCTACGTTTACTCAGCCCATTGCAACCCAAAAGGCAATATTTGGGTGAGTATCTGCATGTTAGTGACAGCATAGCCCCTTCCTCTTTGGGAGGCAATCATGCCCCTGCTGTCTGGTAAGGCCCTAAGATGTCCAGGACACTTAGGGAAGTAAACATTATTCACTCCTGGAAAAACATAGAAGTCACATGGATATTGTTCTGGTGCAGGGTGGAAATTCATATGTTCCTCACTAAGACCTCAAAAATGAGGAGACCCACCAAAATGTTTGAGGGATAGCTTTGAGGACAGAATTTCCTGGATGGAGGAAAAAAAGCATGCCTACTTATTTCTGTGTGGTAGCCCAAAAGCTTTCCAAACAGCAGAGAGGGATGTACCAAAACAACAGAGCAACACAGTGGAAATTGCTCAAGTGGGAGCTGTGAAGAAGTTGTCACACCGTGCTCTCTAAGGCATAGCCTGGTGAGTAGCTGCAAATACCACAAATTACAACAAAATCTTATCATTAAGAAAAAGTGGTTTTCCACTGAGCCTTAAACAAAAGTTAAGAGCAAATGACAGAACCTTAAGCTCGAACAATATAAGCAAATAATTCAGAATAAAAATTTCAGTGTTTTGGGGAATAAAATCCCTCTCTCTGCAGCAAATTCAGTGATCTTTAGTGCAGGGGGGCAGGACTGGCAGACATGCAAGAAAAACTGAAATAAATAAGCTGACAGGATGAGCTGTGCACAAGTGTTTATTAAGGCACCACAAGAAATGTGCAATAGGTTTGTAATCAGACTAGTTGTTTTTCATTCATTGTAATTCTTCTGCAGAAACCAGAGATGATCATAAAAATGACATGAAGTTCCAGATTCAAAAGGGACTTCAAACTTTCATGGAAAGCAGTACCTTAGATTAGGTTCTCCATTCTCTGTCAAACTGTGTTTGAATACTTCCATCAAGAAAAGTCCAACTCTCTTCTGGCTCCCATGGCTAATTACTATCATGGTGGAGTTTTCTTCCCCCTGAAACTGGAGAAGGTATCTGTAGATGTCCAGTTTGTGGAGATGGTCCTTAAAAGAACTCTCTTCCACAGTTGTACATCATTGCTTCTGAGCACAGAGGCCTCGGGGCTGATCTCACACATGATGACTGATGTGAAGAGGGCACTGAGTACTTCTGTCTTTTCTGTGGGCATTTTTAATTAACCTTCCATCCCCATTCAGCAGCACACCTGCAGCTTCGTTGTGCTTCCACTCTGTAACAGAGCAATAACAGCCCTTTATTTGCTATGTTTGACATCATTTGCCAATTTGAGGTCTGCCTGAATTTTTCCTTTCCTAACTACATTTCTGCATGCAGGAGCACTATTTCTATATTTCTTTGTGGTATTCTCACCTTGTCCATTTCTCTCTTTTACACTGGAGCTCCTTCAGCAACTCACTGTTTAACCAGGATGTTTTCAAGTTATGACTGTTCCTTTTTCTGATGAAGGGAGTAGGCCAATTTTACGCCTTGAAACTGAAAATATTCCAGTACTCCTGAGCTCCTTTGCCCTCCAAGGGACACAGAAATGTTGGTGGTTGGTTCAGTACTGTGCTGTTTTCCCAACAAATACTGGGTTAGCTGGAGAATGGACAGCTGTGTCATTTGAGTGACCTGCTGACAACCAGATGAAGCCACTTCTGAAAAATGGGTGGTTTTCTTGCAAAAAGGCATGAGAAGAGACCTGTCCTACCTGTGCAGGATTTGCTGTGAGTCTGTACACGATTCCTCTTACAAGCTGAGACTGAGAAACAAAGAATCAGAGAGGTGCATCTCAGAGCTGATCATCCATAACTAAGACAGGCCTAAGGCAAATTTATGGCTGCAGGTGAGCACCAGAGGCTTCAAAACCTGCAGGAGAAAAAGATCCTTTTCACAGACAATAAGGGAGGGATAGAATTATGAACCCAAGGAACAGAGAAGGCCTTTTAATTATGATTTACTCTATGCAGTGGGTACAGAGACAATGACAGCTGACTGAACCTTGCCTCCTAAGCACAGTTACAGTCCTGCTGCACTGCCTCCACGACAAAGAAAGAAGCTGAGGACACCAGTACAAGTGATCCTCACCTCTGTTTGACCCTCCCTACTGTTTCACTGACTTTGATGATGGCAGAGAAAGAGCCTGCAGATAAAATGTGCTCACAAACTCAGTTTTTTCTCCTGCCAGCAGAACTGGCAATCTGGGTATTACCACCCTCAATTTCCTAAAAAATCAAAGCTCTGGGGAGACTTATCAGAGCAGCAATTCTGCTGGAACAATAAACAACTCTGTTATTTGTACTGCAGCAGCACGGGGGGTTCAGAGGAGCTCTCTGACCATTCTCAGCTGGTGAAACCCATGTCCTGGAGAAGCAGTGAGTGGGAGGGTGAGGAGCTGCCCAGCCAGGGTCACACAGCACTTGGAGCTCTAAGGTTTCACACAGATCACCAGCCACTGGCAGTGAATGCAAGTAGTGAGACCTTGCCCAGCAGCCTGAATCAAAACCAGGTTCAGACAGATTCCCCCCACCTGCCATTCTTTCCTTTTCACACCTGCATTTTGTTCTGAGAACACACTTTAGCTTCTCGAATCAGAATACTGAGTCAGCCACGCAATCACTTAACCTGGCTGTTCTCAATATTTATTCAATATTTAACAAGCAGCATTTCACATTATGTTTTCTACAGTTGTTACTTTTGTTTACCTCAATGGCATAGTATCAATTAAATTACTATGCCTGTTAAGTGAATAATTAAATAAAATTAAATATTTTGAAGCATCATTCAAGAAAAAATATTATTTGTCTTCTTGGGAATGTTATGCAAGTATGCAACATGCAGATACACATTAAATTAATCTTATTAACAACCAAAATATTACTTATTTACTAAAAATGTGATAATTTCTGTCATATTACGTATCTGAAGAAAACTATTGTTAACCAGCATGGATAACTTCAGTGAAACAGAATTAAGAATAGAGAATTAGAATAGTTTGTAAGAGTAGAGTCAATAAAATAGAATTGAAATTAATATGAGATGTAATTTTTCATGATATGGAAAACAATCACATGAATGTCCTGTATAACCACTGCCCAAAATCTAAGGACTTAAAGAAATCCTTAACAAATACCTTTATCACAGAATCCATGCCACTGAGGGATACAAAAAGTTGTTGATCCAGAAGTTGATGTTTTCCCAACATCAGTAGCTGAATTTATAATTAATAAACTGGGAACAGGCAAAAATTACTTGTTCAGTGTCTAGGTACCTCTTGAACAATCCGTGATTACGAAAGTCATGAGAAACCCCATTGCCAGAAAGTTACCTTCCTATCTTATTTAAGGCCAAATGGACTTCACTTTTTAAACTTCTCTTATCTGTTTTCTTGTTCATATCAGGGAGACACAAAAAGACATTTGGGTACCACAGGCAGACTTGTCTAATTAGCAGAGTTGAGGGATGAGCTATAATTATTTCATCCATAAATACTGTAACAAGATAAATGGCTCAACACTTTTTTTTTCCCCAAAGGACTATCTTCTGGATTGCTGAAGAAAAACATTCTACCATACATAACTTTTGTTGAACTAAGATAATTATTTGGACTCCCTCCTCATCTGTTATTTAATGTTCCTGTTGTTGGTAGTGTTAAAATGGTTTTGTTAAAAAGAAGAGCAACAGGAAAAAACCCTACGAATTTAATACTTTTTCTCCTTCTCTTCGCACCTATAGAAAGTGTTTCCTAGGAGAGAAACTGATACAAGACACTTTCTATGAAGACTAGTGAGTGTGGGATTAGACACAGACAGTCAGCTGCCTCTTGCCATCCTGGAAATGAAAGAGCACATGAGTTATACTTCACTTTTCATAAGAACTGAAGTGATAATTACAAATTCCTTTCTCCTAACAAAGTATAGAAATCAAAGTCAACTCTGCAACTGAATTCATTAGATCTTATATATTCACAATGGGTTTTTGTGTTAGTTTTTTTAAGACATGTAAGCAGCAGTTTTGCACTGAGTACTTGTAAGTTATTGAATGTTATACATAAACTCTGAAATCTAACATCAGGAAGCAATATTATTTAGAAATAGTATTGCTTTAATACATTTGATTAACATCTGCTCTTTTACCCATATTAGCACTCATAACAACCAAACTTCCAGAGTACAAATATTAGTCTAAAAATGAACTTCAAAAATCAGACTCAAAATGAGAAATAAAATTAATCCTTACTTAACAGCATCATAAGAGAAATTTTAAAATTTCCTATAGGTACCTTGAAGTAGAAAAGTAAAATTCCCAGGGTGTTAAGCTGGGAGAAAGATCACCAACTTTTAAAAATGTGGACATATGCTACTATGATAAGGTTATTTTAAGTTAACAGCAGGCTAAATGGAAGCCTACTAAAATAATCCTGTTTGCACCAAGATGTCGAAGCCAAAAAAGAACATGGCCAGGGTTTGAGAGAGCGGTGACAGGCAGACGTTTCTGGAGCTTCGATGCCATCTGCTGTCCGGGTAAAAAGAGTGCAGTGATTCCGACACATCCACGCAGCACTTTCCCACGCAGTTTTCAGTTGGAAAACTGAGCATGGGCTGGCCCCACAACTGCCACACTTTGCTTTGTGTAACAAAGTGACAGCAGAATTAGAGAAAAAAAAAAAAAAAAAAAAAGTAACCAACAAAAAACTTCTTGGAACTGGGCAGCCCTCCAGGGAGTGGATAATAAAGAGGGATAAAAGAAGGATGTAAAACAGTAAATTGACACCTTGATTCCATGCGAAGAGGGAATAACTGTTTCAAGAAAGAGGGAAGTGGGCACCAATTTCACAGCTTTTGAAAAAGTTTCTCCAGCAACATTCCTTTCAAGACAGTAACCTCTCTGCTTAGGTCCTGCTTAGTTAGGAGTTAGGACAGGAGTCTATCTTTAAACAAGAGCTCTTACACTTCAAAGATGAGAGATATTTGAGAAGAAGCTACAACAAAACTGCAAGTACAGCCAGTCTAAGATTTACATCTTAGTTGTAAACCGTAGAAGGGTTTTAACTTAAAAACTCCAGGCATAAAGGATTCCAAAGGACTTCATATCCTTTGAAGGCCCACAAAAGTGAGATTTCTAGTCTTCCAGATTTCTGCTGTGCAAGTTTGGACTTTCACACTGACAAAACAGTCAGGTTTCTGTGACACCCCCACTTCAGAGAGCAAATGACAATGTCCCTTGGCAGAGAAAAATGAAGCAATGCAGTAATTGAGCAGTAAGATTTGGGAATCTCCTACCTGAAGCAGCAATCAGATACTTGAGAAATGCATGTTGGGGCATGAGCTAACTATTTTTCCCAACCCAATACAGTCAATATGTGCAATATTGGAAAAATCAGCACTTATCACATTACAATTAAATTTTTACTGTAGGTGTGAGCAACATTGGCTTTTATAATTGTTCTCCTTGGGGAATGAGGACATGAATCTTCTGGCTAAGACAATTAATCTCCACTGCAGTCTTGGCTGTGGAGCTTTCTATTCTTTTGGAGTGTACTTTGCCCTGTCTTTTTCCTGCAGCAGGATATCAAGAGTGTCTTCTGCAATGCTGGAAATCTCTGATGAGATCCCAGAATTGCTTGAACCATGGCAACCACCTGCAGCAATAGTGCATGGCTGCTGTGCTGAATAGCTGGGGCTAATATCACATGAGTTTCCATGCACAGCACATGTACTCTGTCCCGTTCTCAGCAGGTAGAAGAGGTTTAATGCATCTTGAGTGCATTGGGTGGCATATGTACATGGAAAAACATGTAAATCAGACAAGCGGCATGTCTCTGATGCTTTAGCTGGAAATGTGAAAGCCCCATCTCTTATAAGAAGCAGCACACTGTGGAGGGTTGTGGATATTTGAGTTTCCTGCCTCTCAGTTAGAAGTGCTTTTGAACATGTACTGGTATTGCTCCACTGCCAAGTACTTTCTGTTTTCCCCTTTACTTCTTCTGCTCCATTTTGTAAGTGTGCACATCTATGGAAGCAGAGTCCTTTAAGTCTTTTCTCTTACAGCAACTATGCAACAGCAGTGATCAGGAGAAAGAATAATTTATAATTTCTGATAACTTCTTTAATTCCTCTCCTCAGTGCCAATTAACTTGGACAGCATGACCTCTCCATTGGGTCTCACCAAAGCTTGGTTGAAGTCTGCCTGCTCTGCCTGATCTGATGTTTGCCCTTTATGCTCAACCTGAATGACTTTATGCTTAGGTTTTTTTAAGTTCTTCTCTCAAGCAAATTATCCCTTTCAGGCCCCTTGCACTTCTAATAATCTTAATTGTATGTGACAATTGTAGCAGAAATGAAGTGCCACTGTAACTACCAATATTTGTAATCTGACATACAAATGAGCTCTGTATAAATCCTGAAACAGAATTCCTGTTGTTTGGTCCTCTCCTTGATCTCAGAAAACACCATTTAGCCAAGAAAGTATGAAGACAAACCCAGCAATACTGATCAAATTTGATTTTCCCCTTCACTGAACCTGTTTTCTGACAAACAATTAGTGAATGACTGTTACTTCTTGTTCTCACTGGTGGTAATTTAATTTCTTCTTTCATTTTAATTTAAAAAAAATTTTTGTGAAGCTAATTTTCAAGTCATTGTGCTTTGCAGAGTCTGCCTGATGGGAGAGGATTGAGCCACATACAGCTAAGATCAAAACCATTAGCTGATCATTTACTTTGGCCAGGATTAGCAGGCAGGCCTCTTTACCCTCAGTCAGGCATCCTACCCACTTCTCTGAACCATTTCTTAAACTTGCAGTTGGAAACTGAAGAAAAAGAAAAGGAGAAAAGATTTCAGTCAGTTGGGAATAAAGAGGAAAAAACATGCTACTAAATCCCAAGGAAATCAGCCCTCTGTGTTATTCATATTTGATTTCACTGGTAACCATGGGAAACCAGAGCCAAACCTGGGACTCTTTTGTGCACTGCAATCCCTCACTACAGTGCAGACAGAGACAGAAGAACTGCCATGGAAAAGGGCATATCAATTAAAGGTGACATATCCCTGGCTCAGTTAGCACTAGAAAAGGCTTTACTTGACAGGTTCAGTGGGGATCCAACACTAAATATGAAATGGCCAGGTGGACTTAAAGGACTCTGCAGCACTGTTTGGTAACAGCACCCTTGGCCATGTTATTTTGCAGTGACCTAGGGTGTGCAGTGTGAGCATATGAGTCCTGGTGATAAGCTGGGTAAAAGAAACACACAATATACTAACTGAAGATGTGACACTGCAGTGTGCAAGGCAATCTGGAACATGGGCCTTGGGGGAGAGGGAAGGCTCCTCTGAGCTAAGAGACTGCTGCTACCTAGAAGGTGAACTTTTTCTTCCACCAAGGTTGACAGGTAGAGGGAACAATCTGTTCATCTGTTTTACATTTCACAGCTCTGTAATTATTCCGTCTGCCCTAGCTCAATTGTTTGCTGAACCTTGAAATTTGGCTGGTAAGTAGTGCTCAACTGGAATGTGTGCTGCAGCCAACTAAGAATCTGTGCAGATCTCTTGTAAAGATAGCACCTAGCATGCTTTTCAGCCACCTAATGAAGCTTCCCGTGAGCCTGCTGCCCCATTAGCATTCCAGCACTTGCTGTGGCAGTTGTGCACAAATATCTGTGGGTGCCTTCCTAAAACATGACATTGACAATGTACAAGGGAAGTACAAAACAAGGATGTGTGTGTGTGTGCGTGTGTGTGCATCCACTTGGGTGTTAGGAATGTCTAGGCACAACAGCATCATTCAGCTCAAGTCACCTGAAGCAATCCAAAACATAAAAATAGTCTTGAGTACCAAGAGCCATCCAAAAATACTGGATATTCTGCTGATGCCCTTTTCACAGAAGAAACATTATCCACATAACTCAAGGTCATCTTAGTAATAATCAGCAGCACTGGCATGAATGGCAATCAGTGCCATCAAGGTGCAGCAGGTAAGGAGCTGACTCCAGGAAGAGTAGGACGAGTAGGTGCAGAGAGAGGATCTTAGCTCAGGACTAAGATCTTTGAGAAATTCTTCAGGGACTCACTGCGAATTTCCTATTATGACAGTGTTGCAAATTTGGAAACACCTTGCAGAAACTTAAGTGTATTAGCTCAAAGTTGACAGGGACTGTCCACGTGGAAAAAGACGTACCTCTGAAAACTGGAAGAAAAGATATAAATTTAAGCAGCACAGACTCCAAACCTTTTGGCAACAATAGTAAGAATTTCTGTGAGATCTGTGGTTGAAAATTGCTGAAAGAGATAGACAAGTGGGTGTAACTGTGTCCTAAATGTATCAACAGGTCACTAAGAGCTGTGAGAAAGTCAACTGCTTCCACAGGGCAGGTGCTAAGTAAGATCCAGAGGCACAAACCACACTAAGTGAGAGGCTGCATAGGCTCCAGATCAAGTTTAAGAAAGATTAAATCAGTTCAGAACAATTCCAGAGAATAACAACTAAAATATTAATGAGAAAGAAGGCAAAACTACAGAAGTTTAGCATATTTAGTCTCACAAAATGCAAGCCAAGGGTAGTACAATTACTGTACACAAATAAAAATTAATGCTGAAAACCTGAGTGGCTGTGACAGCAAAAGACCAAACAGGTCTAAACTAATCACAAACACATTATACAGGAGACAGGAAGATATTCAGTTTCAGAAGAGGCAGCTTCTGACTCACCATAATTAATTGTAAGAGTCATATGGAATAAAATACATACCCCGAACCAAACAACACCACAAAAACTATAACACAATCCCCAATTTTATTATGTTTTAAGATATTTCTAGGAAATAGGGAATCATATTCCGAGGTCAAGTTTCTGGTCCCTAGAATTTGTTCTCTAGGGTGAATTCATCCACCCTGGAACCTCCAGCAAAGGAAAGGACATTAGGACGATTTCTGGAGGATGTCAGGGATAACACAGATGTTAGATGTACCAACTGTGATGATGCTGGTCTGGATGGCTACTTAAAAATAAAGAAGAACTGGTCAGGGTATAACTGTAATGATCCAGACACAGGGGAGTTCAAGATCCTGGGCAAGGGGGGGAATATAAAGGCCAATAGCCCTGAACTTCACAAAAAAAAAAGCAGTGGTTTAATCAGGGAAGAGGCAGGTGTGAGACAGCTCTTACGGGAGCCAGCTCTTTTTGGGTTTGAAGGGCAAAGAAACTCAAAAGAAAAGTCCATGCTGATGCTTAAGGATAAAACACAACAGCTATTTTAGGAGGTTGTCTTGGCTAAAAAGAGAATTCATGGCAGAGCAACGCAAAAAAAGAAAAAAAAGTTGTATAAGCATAGTGGGAGTTAGGAGAGGTTATGACAGATTATATTATTATTTCTGCTTACATGTGCAGAGGTGTGATCAGGAAAACCAAAGCTAAGTCAGGGTCAAGAAGTGCTTCTGCTGCTATGCAAGAAGTAAATCAGGTGAGGAAATGATGACAAATGGGTTGAGCAGTACATTGACAGCAAATGCAGGCAAAAAGCAGGTACTTGGTGCCTTCTTTCTCTTAGTTTCCACTGACACTGTTCCCAGCTGTTTTGGCCCAAAGGCAGGGATGAAGAAGTGGAGGAATTCCAGGAGTACAGGACATTCAGCTCAGGGGTCTCCTAGGAAACCTTGTCTTATACAATTCCATTGACTGGAGTGGGATTGTCTGCAGAGGGTTGAGTGAGGTGGCTGATGACAGTGTGAAGCCACTCTCTGCCATTTTTGAAAGGTTATGGAGCCTGGGGCAAGGTCCTTGATGATGTTATGTGCACCAAGAAGGCACCTAATGATTCTGTGATTCTCAGGGCTCCATCAGGTCACTCTGGCTGGGGCAGACAGCTCCAGGTAAGAAGGCTCTTTGGGTAACACCTTGTGTTTCCCTGGTAGGGTGTAATGCAAAGTCCCACAGGCTTTCTCCACATCTCAGCACTTCTGGCCAGCCCTCTGGGCCCCCCTGATTCCTCCCACAACGGGGTCACTCAGAGTTTCATAGAATCTTGGAAAGGTTTGAGTTGGAAGAGACCTCCTAGCTCCAGCCCTCCCCTCCATCCTAAAGAGCAGGGATGTCATCCACTAGATCAGGGAGCTCTGGGCCCCATATAGGCTGGCCTTGAACACTTCCAGGTATGGGGCACTCATAGATTCTGGTCAAGTCTGTGTCAGGGCCTCACCAGCATCTGAGTTAAGATTTTCCTCCAAATATCTGTCCTCTTTCACCTTAAAGCTATTGCTCCTTGTTTTATCACTACATGTCCTTGTAAAAAATCTCTCTCCAGGTCTCTTGCAGCCCCTTCAGGTCTGGAAGGTGCGCTAAGGTTTCCCTTCACTTCTCCAGGTTGAACAACCTCAACTCTCCCTGTCTCTCCTTAGCAGAGGTGCTCCAGCCATCTTTGTGGCCTCCTCT
Organism: Chaetops frenatus; assembly: GCA_013400775.1. Taxonomy (NCBI): domain Eukaryota; kingdom Metazoa; phylum Chordata; class Aves; order Passeriformes; family Picathartidae; genus Chaetops; species Chaetops frenatus. The sequence goes on from VZTR01032143.1 coordinate 56,642, forward strand.
AGATCAGTTCTAAGAGGTCCACATCTTTCCAGTGCTGGGGAATCCAGACCTGGATGCAGCTTTCCAGGTGGAGTCTCATGAGGGCAGGGTAGAGGGGAAGAATCACCTTCCCTGACATGTTGCCCTCACTGCTCTTGGTGCAGCCCAGGGTATAGTTGACCTTCTGGGCTGCCAGACCATACCAGCGGCTCACGTCTACCTTTACACCCACCAGAAGAACCCCCAAGTCCTCGACAGGGTTGCTCTCAATGAGTTCTTCTCTCAGTCTGTGCTTGTGTCTGGGATTGCCCCAGGTGCAGCACCTTGCACTTGGACTTGTTGAACCTCACTGGGTTCTCTGGGCCCCCTTCTTGACCTTGTTCAGGTGCTTCTGGATGGCCCTATCCTTCAGGTGGTCACCAGCACCCTCAGCTTGGTACCACGTCCGAGGACACAGCCCTGAGGGATACCACTCATCACTGGTCTCCAGCTGGACATGGAACCACCAGCCACAACTCTGACTGTGTCCATCCAGCNAGATTCTGGTCAAGTCTGTGTCAGGGCCTCACCAGCATCTGAGTTAAGATTTTCCTCCAAATATCTGTCCTCTTTCACCTTAAAGCTATTGCTCCTTGTTTTATCACTACATGTCCTTGTAAAAAATCTCTCTCCAGGTCTCTTGCAGCCCCTTCAGGTACTGGAAGGTGCGCTAAGGTTTCCCTTCACTTCTCCAGGTTGAACAACCTCAACTCTCCCTGTCTCTCCTTAGCAGAGGTGCTCCAGCCATCTTTGTGGCCTCCTCTAGATCAGTTCTAAGAGGTCCACATCTTTCCAGTGCTGGGGAATCCAGACCTGGATGCAGCTTTCCAGGTGGAGTCTCATGAGGGCAGGGTAGAGGGGAAGAATCACCTTCCCTGACATGTTGCCCTCACTGCTCTTGGTGCAGCCCAGGGTATAGTTGACCTTCTGGGCTGCCAGACCATACCAGCGGCTCACGTCTACCTTTACACCCACCAGAAGAACCCCCAAGTCCTCGACAGGGTTGCTCTCAATGAGTTCTTCTCTCAGTCTGTGCTTGTGTCTGGGATTGCCCCAGGTGCAGCACCTTGCACTTGGACTTGTTGAACCTCACTGGGTTCTCTGGGCCCCCTTCTTGACCTTGTTCAGGTGCTTCTGGATGGCCCTATCCTTCAGGTGGTCACCAGCACCCTCAGCTTGGTACCACGTCCGAGGACACAGCCCTGAGGGATACCACTCATCACTGGTCTCCAGCTGGACATGGAACCACCAGCCACAACTCTGACTGTGTCCATCCAGCCAGCTGCTCATCCACTGAAGCCTACATCCTTCAAATCCATATATCTCCAAAGGGCTTACAGAAATCCAGGTGGATGACACAGGTCAGTTTTCCCTTGCTGACCACTGCAGTCACTCCATCACAGAAGGACAACAGATGGGCAGGGACTATTTTCACTTAATGAAGCCCTGATGGATATCTTAGAACACCTCCTGGTCTTCTGTTGCAGTATGTTTCATTTCCAGCTGTTGTGTTCTATCCAAAATTCTGTTCTATGTGAAACCATAGGTTCCCTCCCAGGATTGTAATGGTTTCTCCCTTTCCCCATGCTTTATGGCCCCTTGGTTTCGCCCTTGGGTCCACCCTCCCCTTTCCCTCTCCATCTCCTAAACCCTGCCTCTGGAGGGTCGAAAATCCCCCTTTTCCTTGTCAATCTACCCTGGAAATCCCCTATCTCCCTGTCAGTTACCCTCAGATCCAGCCTTCTAGCCCAGAAGCTTCTGTTACCCCTAACTCCCCATTTGTCAGTGTAACAGTATCCCCACCCCTTGGCTCCTCTGTTGGTTCTCCCTGATGTCCCTCACGATGTAAACCCTCCCCCACCTGCCCCTGATGGGGCGCAGAGAGCCACACCTAGTCTGTGTACAGGACAGTGCCTGGAGGTGATCCGTGCTCTTTTGGCTCTCGTCTCCTTCAGGGCGAGAATAAACTTCTCCCTTGGNTCCATATATCTCCAAAGGGCTTACAGAAATCCAGGTGGATGACACAGGTCAGTTTTCCCTTGCTGACCACTGCAGTCACTCCATCACAGAAGGACAACAGATGGGCAGGGACTATTTTCACTTAATGAAGCCCTGATGGATATCTTAGAACACCTCCTGGTCTTCTGTTGCAGTATGTTTCATTTCCAGCTGTTGTGTTCTATCCAAAATTCTGTTCTATGTGAAACCATAGGTTCCCTCCCAGGATTGTAATGGTTTCTCCCTTTCCCCATGCTTTATGGCCCCTTGGTTTCGCCCTTGGGTCCACCCTCCCCTTTCCCTCTCCATCTCCTAAACCCTGCCTCTGGAGGGTCGAAAATCCCCCTTTTCCTTGTCAATCTACCCTGGAAATCCCCTATCTCCCTGTCAGTTACCCTCAGATCCAGCCTTCTAGCCCAGAAGCTTCTGTTACCCCTAACTCCCCATTTGTCAGTGTAACAGTATCCCCACCCCTTGGCTCCTCTGTTGGTTCTCCCTGATGTCCCTCACGATGTAAACCCTCCCCCACCTGCCCCTGATGGGGCGCAGAGAGCCACACCTAGTCTGTGTACAGGACAGTGCCTGGAGGTGATCCGTGCTCTTTTGGCTCTCGTCTCCTTCAGGGCGAGAATAAACTTCTCCCTTGGAACACCAACCAAAGAGACTCCTTGGCCTTTCTCCTTCGCACCTGATTACACTGTGGCTTGTGCTCTTGAGCTAGGTGAACCCGCTCACTCAGGGCAACCTAGTGTCTGTCGGCCTGGGCTTTGGGCGGCCCAGATTACCCGATCTCTAGCCACAGATGGCAGGTGATCAGCGACAGTCTTCTATGTGCCCTAACATTGCGCTTCCTTAAGGATCTGCTCCATGATCTTCCCAGGCACAGAGGTGAGACTCACTGGTCTGTAGCTCCCTGGGTCTTCCTTTCTCGCATTTCTAAAAATAAGAGTGATGCTTCTTTTTTCCAGGCACATGGGAATTCCCCTAACTGCCACGACTTTTCAAATATGGAGAGTGGTTTGGCAACATCAGCCAATTTCCTCAGGACTCTGAGATCTATCTCATTGGACCCCACAGGCTTGTGGTTATTTTCTCTCCTATCCAGGGTGCAGGGAGGTGGGCAAGGGTGATCCCCTCTGCTCAGCATCCACCAGGCTTCACTGGGGCAGTGTGTCCTGTTTGGGGTCCCAGGCAGACCTGACAAACCAGAAGGGCTCAGGGGAGGCCACTGGAACAGTGGGACTGAAATAATCACCCAGAGAGGAGGGTCTGTGGGGCTAGGGATGGTTCAACATGGAACAGAGAATGGTGTGGGGCACCTCACAGCACACTCTTGTGCCTATGGAGATGAAATTAAGTGGATGGGGCCAGGGTCTTCCCAGTGAATCACAGTCCCTGGCAGGAGGGCAAGAGACAGTGACATCAGCAGAAACCACAGAAGTTCAGAATAAAGTTAGAAGGGCAAAAAATGAGAATAATTATGCACTATTGCAGGAACCAGAGGAGGCTCTGGGATCTTTGGAGGTTTTCAAAGCCTGGGTGGACAAAGCTCTGAGCATCAGGGTCTGAATTCATTCTTCTCCTCCAAGTAAAAGTTTGAGGTAGAAGCTACCCATATCTGTGCCAACTACAATGCTTTTGTAGTCTGTGACCTAGGAGTTGGTATTGTTTTACACAAGGCTTTATGTAGGCAGAGTAACTACACATCCAAGTGAATTCCTGTTGAATCCAGAGGGCTCACACTCCCCAGCTGTCAGGTTACACATATGCTAGGAAAGCAGTGTACTGTAGCAGCTACATTACTCCACAGCAGATGGCCTGTACAAGCTATGAACACCGTGACAAAAGCTTCAGAGCACAGTGTATTCTCTTTTATCTGGCAGTCAGTACAGAAGGCAAAGTGTTGGAAAGTGCATGGTCAAAATCAAATAATGCAAAATTCCAGTCAGGTCTCTGTAGAAAGATGTGTTTTGGTGTTTAATTCCTCATACCACACTGGAAAAGATTGGTCTTTGTGTGTGGCTGTTCAGCTTAGGCCAAATTTGTTTATATGAGTTTTAACTGCATTTTGATTAAATTAAAATACTTTCAGATAACCACAGTGATGACTGCAATGTGATTAATGACTCATACAAAAATAAACTGATCTAAGTTATCCATAGTAGGCCCAGTTAGACCTGTAGGATTTGATTCACTATTTTTCAGATAAATATTATTCTTGGAATCAATGTTCCAGATTAATTGCTGACAACTCCTGACGTCATTTTCCTAGAAGCTTTTTTATAGAGCATTCAGCAATCTATTCTGCAACTGCTCAGTCCTATCCTGAAGCTGGGAAGACTCACCCTGTGACAACTGTCAATAACAATGGGCTGCCCTGGCTGGCTGCAGTATTTGCCAATTATTGGCCTTGCTTTGGAATATTCAGATGTCTGGCCTTTCCACAGCAGCTCTGCAGAACCACAAGAGGACAATGTACAGCTTCCGGCTCCTGTTTGTCCTTGTTATTACAGGACAGGCAGGGACACAGACAGGACAGAAGCTCAAACAAAGCCTAAATATTAGAATAGTTGGCAAAGAGTCTGCACTCTGAAACACTGCAAAACCCCCTAGAGCCACAGCAGCCCTTCCTGCTAACAGACACAGACATCAGATAATTGCCTTCAGAGGCATTTGTCAAACACCAATCATTTTTATCCCCTTCCCTTTCAGCTGTCTAGCACCCCAGAGACACCAGTGATTAAATAAGAAAACTTTTCATGGGTAAAAAGATTTTTTCATTTCCAGATATTCCCTTGAAGCATACAGAATTCAATACCTCCCTCTCCTAGGTGACAAGTAGTTTCTGCACACATGGATTTAAAGAGTTTGATTCCAATGCCAATCAATAGTATGTTCAGGGCACTGACACTGCTGGGATAAGATTCCAAAGTCACTAGCCACAGCTGTTAGAAGCCTGGAAGATGACCTCTTCTCTGAAATGCCTGAGGCAAGAAGCACTATGCAGCCTGGTACTCAACTTCAAGTCCCATTCGGCCTTTCTTGGCAAACCTCATTTCCTGCAGTTGCAAAATGACAGTGACCTTACAGTAAGGGAGCCTATAAACAAACAAACAAAATGATACGTGAAGGGGTTAGATTCCAACTCTGAGCCCAGTGCTGCTGTGAACCTAGACTGCCAGCAGCAGTGCTCCAGGAATAGCTTCTGGAGGCAGCATGCCTTGCAGACACTCCCTGGACTGAGATTCCCCTCCCCACCCCTTGTCTCTTACTTCCTTAATAAATGGTACAAAATAATTAGCAGTGATTTCAAAAAAGGAAGTTCATGTACTTATTATAGTTACTGCTCCTAAATCTCTGTGTAGAGGAAATAAATTAAAGTAAAAGGTTTTGCAACTGAATGAGAACAATTATTATATGTTTAAGGAGAATTTGCAGATTAGAGGTAGCTGAGAAATCTTTTGTGCATTTCCCCATACTTGGTACTGATTTTACTGATGGAAAATATCTACGTATTCCTAATATATGTACTACACCCACATAATTAGCATAATAAATATATAAGCCTGTCAAGATGATATTTTAATGCGCTTGCCCCACTGTTATTTTTTAGTGAATTCCAAGTATTCTTGGCAGTTGTTTGACTGTCAATCAGGCTAAAAAATTAACAACAGAAAAGCAGTCGTTCTCAAAATAAAAGACCTCAAGTGTCAACCCTGCATAAAAGAAATTTTAGTCCCTTTTATCAATAAAGACTGATCATCATATCATTTTGATCTCATACTAACTTTTAATCAGTGTGTGTGACAAAACTGAGCTGCAGGTTCTTCTCTGCAGACTCCAGTGCTAACATCCAAGGTGTCCAAGGTGTGCTGGGAACTCTAATGCGAATTTCCATTCTTCTGAGCATGCTGCTGAAAATGCACCCATAGATTTCCCTCATCTAAGGCAGTACCACTGCTTCACAGTGAGATTTCTCCAGGTCTGAAGGATCCAGCCTCTTTGATGACCTTTTTTTTTTCCAGACTATGAGGCACACAGACATGAGAGATCAGTGCTAAATCCAAAGAAATCATGATCCAGACCCTCTTCTTCCTGCAACTGGTAGTGGCTGAAGTGGTTACAACCACCTTGATGCATGTAACCACTGCTTGCTTCCATGGTCACTATCTAATACGTCACTGTCTAATTATCTGATTAACCTGCACAGCCACTGTTTACTGTCGTGACAGTGTGAAGCTGCTTCAGTATTAGTCCTGCACAATAAATGAGGATGACTGAGGAAGCATGGTAGCAGTTTCACAGTGCAAGTAAATTCCCTAATTATTTCTGTACCAAAAGAAACAATTCTGCCAACAGGAGGCAGGTAAAGCTCCAGAGTACATGCAGAATAAGAGTAAGGGTGAATTAATTTACACTGTATGAGTTACTGCAAACTGTAATCTAAGTAGAGGTTCACCTGCTCCAGAGAGGTACTTTCAGTTGGTTCAGCCTTCAAAAAAGGTCCACTGGTGTTCTCAACTAATATGCGATACAGAGAAATCCAGTGGGAGATTTGCACAGAGACACATGGAACAGCAGGGACCAGTCAGCTCAGTGGAAAATCTCACCCTAATGGCAAATAAACATAACAGCCTAGGACATCTCACATTAATTCATGTCTATTTCATGTCAACAGGCAGTGGGAAAAGCCTGCTTTTGAAGCATTTTTTAGGGATAGGCCACTTACTGTGGAATAAGTGCGAAATGCTGCCTTTCATTAATAGTAAGGTCATGTTACTGCCTGTCAGTGACGGTGCTAACTTCCCCCACCTCTCCGTTACCAGCCTGTGCTCCATTTGATCCCAAGCGCCTCCAGGCTATGCTGCCGTTCTGGAGCTCTTCTACACGTCTACCTGTGTAACAACTCTTCCTAACCACCACCACCACAAGCTCAAAAGCTTGCCTCTTCCTTCCATCACCTCAGACTGACAAGCATCAGTACTGTCTTCTTCGTGCCTCCTCCCAGTTCAACACAGCCAACACAACTTGCTTTCTACACCTTCAGGGCTTTGTCCAGGCCATTTCTGTCACTGTTCTCTTGTTTTTGAAAAGCCAGCACCCACCTCAAAAGGTCTAAAACAGAATGTGCTGCTTTCTTGCAAGCACCCCTTGCTGCCCTAAACTTTGGGGTGAGTCACCTTCATATGCTTTATCTGCCACTAGTCCTAGAATCTGGGTAGAATTTGTAAAAATTATGGCAGTGATAATGATTGGCAGCCTTAATTGCATACAGGCATCTAAGACAAAGGGATGACCCAGGTAAAAAAGAGGGTGTGTGTACTTATTGCAGGTTAGTGCAGAGGTTGAATTGACTTCCCAAGAGGACTGACTTGAGTATTTGCCTCAGTGTTTGCCACTGAAAACCACAGAAACTCTTCCCAAGTAGACAAACTGTAGTACCATGCAACAGGGACTTCTTTTGTGGCTGGAGAGGTGACAGAAACATAACCTGAGGTGACAACACGCAGGCAGGTGCACACTGATATTGTTACAACAGGTTCTGTAACAGTCAGGGTCCTTGAACGCAGGGGTGTGCGCACAGCTGTGAACAGGTGTGGGTAAAGAGCAATTTCTGGGGAGTCATGGACAACCAAAAAGAGCTGAGGAGGGCAAAGCCACAGCAGCACAAAGCTGGAGTAAGTGCACCAGGGAGATCCCGTTACTTGGAAGTGAGAATCCAAAAGTAATCCTTGTATGCATCTGCCATCAAAACATCTTTCTAAGTCTTGGGCTTCATTTCACATCTCTCTCAAATCAATCCAAGTTTTTCTCTTTGCATAGGAGAGGTTTGTATGCTCGTTGAGTCAGCATATACACTGTTGTAAATGAAGTTAGCTAACTGCAATGCCTCAGTCTGAACACAGGGTGATTACTCAAAATACTTCAGACACAGAATGCAAAAAAACAAAAAACCACCAAGCACTGGCTGTCAAGGAGAAGCACTATAAAACCAAATGATGAGAGTACTCTGGGGGGAAAACTCCAACTCTCAATTCTGCAACTGCAAGAAAGAACTGGAGAGCCAAGAACTGCCAGATTTTATGGAGCTGGATGGGCTGAGCTAGAGGACATACCAAGAATCTGTTAATTTATTATATTCCCCATACAATGAGTTGTCATAAGTTCCTGAACAACTCAGAGGGAAAAACAAATCACAGCTTATTTTTTTTTCCTCACCCTATTTCAAAATTCAAATAAATAGTCAGAAAACTACTTCATCCTTACGTGTTCACAGCCTCTGGAGTTGCTTCCTAGTTATGCTGGGACTTTTACAAGCAGAGCTAAACAGCCACTGTGCAAATGAACCCTCACCCCCAAGCAGAACTGCTTCACACTCTAACCAACAAACACAGAAGTCAGAATGAGTAGTTTAACACGTTCTGAGCAGAAAAGAGTAGTGAAACTGGCACAACCTCTCAGCATGACGTACTTTAGTTTGCATCTGAAGCTCAGCACTTACATATCTGGACTGCTGAATGAAAAGTTAAAAAAAATTCCTTTTATCTTCAAAGTATAGACTTTGATTTGGTATCAGGCAATAGGGAAAGTGAGCAAGCAGCATATTTTAAGTTGTAACCATCCAAGCAAAAAATAGCAAGTGATATTTTCTCATATTTTCTCTCTCTCCCTCCTTTTTTTTTTTTTTTTTTTTTAATGGCTCCCCATGCCGCGCACAACAGTTTTTCTCGG
>VZTR01032143.1:67441-93728 GCA_013400775.1 Chaetops frenatus
CACCCCCCCGCCCCCGCCCACGGGACGCGGCCGTGGAGAGGGATGCGGGGATCTGTGCCCTCGCTCCCAGGAAAGGGAGGGACGGAACCCTCCGGTGGAGGTGGTCAGAGCTTCAGTGAGGGGTTGGGGCGGCGGGGGTGGTGCAGTGTCCGCCCGGGACGATTTTGGAGGATTCGGGGCCGGGGGGAGGGGGTGAGCTCGGCCGAGGGGGATGAGGGACCCCTTTTCCTCGGGATGCTGGAGGGTAGGAGTGACTTCCCATCGCCGAAGGAAAGGGGCTGCCGAGGCCAAACCTCTGGCGGAAGGACTTTTGCCCCCTTGTTTTTGAGGAGAACGCCCCGGAGGTGGGAGGGGGAATAGCTCGGGATATGGAAAGGGGGAATAGCCCGGGGAAATAGTCCAGGAGGTAGGAGGGGGAATAAATAGCTCACGTAGTCCTGGGGAGGATAGGAGCGTTATAGGAAGCTAAAGTTTTTCCTTTCGGGAGCCAGGGTGCCGTGGGTTAGCAGGCAGTGGGGCACAGATCTCTGCTGTTTTATTATGGGAGCACTGGGAGAGGGGATATTGCGAGAGCATCTCTCTCCCGGGTGGGGCTGAGAGTGCAGCAGAAGGAAAACGTGGTGGTCCTTTCCCATCCTTCCATGGATTCCCTCCAGAAGGGAAACACTGGGAGAGTTGTGGGGCTTTTCTCCTGGGGCAGGAGCGTGGTCTGGAGAGGGGCTGGTGTTTGCTCCCAGGTGCATCGCTGTGCGCCCGGGCAGGTGTGTGCTGTGGAGGTGGGAGGGTTTATTGTTTGGCCTCACGGGGCGAGCTGCAGTGATTAATCAGTCTGCACTTAGGAGGGCAGGGAGTGCGGGAGAGACTCTGCCGACCTCTGTGGAGCTGGTGCGGGGTGTGTGGTGGGGTTCACAGCAGCCTCATTCCCCCTCCCTGGTGCCTTTGTACGTGTCTGATGATGCTGTGAGTGAGGAGGAGGCATGTTTTGCTTCCAGGTGAATGTTTTCTAATGGCACACAGGAGTCCGCTGGAAAATCCTCGGAGAAATGCAGCATTCTGAGATGAGAGGAAGGGCCTTAAGTGAGTTGGCAGGGTTGGAAGTTGCCTTGTCACTTGGCTGAGCAGGGGGTGGTCGCTCTGATAGCCAAGTCCAGACACGCTTGTGGCCTTGGTTTGAAAGATCTGGGGAGTCTGGCAGCTGAAGTATTGTCTGCAGCAACTTTTCCCCTGACAGGTGGGCAGTGAAGCTCTAGAAACCATGCAACATTGTATCTACTTTTATAAAGTCTGTTGGTTTACCCTCTTCCATCTTAAGCAAAATAAAGGATGGCAGTTAAAAGTTGGACTATGAGCTCATTTGGGTTACCATTGTGACTGAGGGACATGGAAAATGCCTAGGAGAAGCACGGGTCAGAAACCTTCAAATATTTAAAACATAAGTCTTTGCTGTTACTAAGAAAACTCTCTTTTTTTTTTTTCCTCTTGCACTTTGCATTCAGTAAGGTCCTGGGAAGTAAATTCAAGGAGAGGACTGAAGGAATGTTGCCAGTCAAAGCCCTCACCAGTTTATGAGACAGCAGAATGCTATGACTGCAAATTGGATTGTGGGAAATGAGACTGCACCCTCTGTTTATAAATGTAGCTGCTACAGTAGCTCAAAATAAAAATGCTCCTCATAGGCATAACTTCAGATTTTGGCCAGGAATGGGTGGTAAAACAGAGGAAATTTGGGCAGAATCTGAGGAGGACTTTGTTTTAAAAAGAGCAGGATAAAGACTTGATCTTATTATTAGCTGTAGAGGTGAAAAACATGTTTAAATTTCCTTGGCACACTTTTTAGAAAATTATTAAGAAATTACTGTTGGAAATGTTAGAAACCATAGAACATAGTAAAGAAAGAACACTTTTGAGCCTTCAGTTACGAAACTGAGTGTTAAAATCAGAAAACTCTTTGAAATATGCTATGTTGAGGAAGGGTCTCACAAATGTCTGCTTGGAAGTTCTCAGTCAGATTTTTTGAAATATACAAATTTTAGCTTAGTGGTTTCTTAGATTAATTTCCTAACACCTTGAAATGTGTTTCATGGAGTTTGGGAAACATTACTGTTAGTCTTTGAACCATGTGTGTATTTCTCAGATAGAGGTAGGCTTGTTTACTTGAATTTCTGCCCTATGCTGTGACAAGGCCAAAAATCATGTAGTTGTGATAGGCACAGGAAACCTGTTTCTCTGAAGTTGGGTTCTGGTTCTGTAAAATTGTTCCTGTGTTTCTAGCAATTTCTCCCCTTACTCTCAGTACAAATTAATCTGGAGAGACTTGATGTTACTGTGCAAGGTAGCATTCTGACAAAGCTTAACGCATGTAACTGAGAGCTGTCATTGATAGGAATATTTAAACCAACCTCCAGTGAGAATTTGAAGCAACACACTTCCTAATAACTAATTAGCCTTGCTAATTAGCTTTTTGCACAAGCAACTGGTCTTTTTTTTCCCCTGTTAAATCACACAGTAGAATTTTAAACTTGCCTTCAGTGGTGTGACTCTAGTTTTGGTTTAGTTGTGTTGTAAAACATTGGCCAACTGAGTATTTTGAGTGAAAACTACAGTTGAAGTTACCTTACTTGCCAAAGCACTAGAAGACTGTCAAGTTTTCTGACGGGCTAAACAAGATGTAAAGATTTAGCCTCAGGCCCTGTTATTGGGGAAGGCTTGTTATCAAATGGAGGAATTTTTGCAAGCCTGGCTGTTTTTTGTTAAGTTTTGTGTTGCACACACCGAGATCCAGACTGGAGTGGATTTACCCATTGTGGTCATTCTGGTGTTCCGAGTGGGGCCACTCAGGGCTGCAGCCTTCAGACTTACACATGGTAAATGAAAGCATGTATCCATCTGCACAAGCTGCTGCTTCTTTTTGTTGGCTGGCTGTGAGAAAGTAAATACATTAAACATTGTGTTAGGAGCAGATAATAGGCTCTGTCTGACACTGAGGCAGACCTGTGTAGCCACTTCTCTTGTCTGAGGTGACAGTGCTGACACTCTTGGCTTCTAAAATGTAGCACTTCTGTTGTAGGAATTACTATGTAGACATGAAGAAGGGTTTTAAAAATCTTCAGCAAACTTTCTTAACTTTGAAAGTGAAGCACCAGGCAAAATTAAGTCTGTCCTGTTTTGTTTTCAGCTCCCCCTGCGCTGTTAACCTAAAAACCTGGTTGTCAAAATGCAGAGAAGTGCAAGGAATATTCAGGATGTCAGCAGTCTTTTGGCCACAGTCTCTGTGTCACATAATATGGGCTTTCACATTTCACTGTTCCACCATAGCACTTGAACACCCAGGAAAAGCCAGCTTGTTTAACACCATGTCAGCAGAACACGTAGTTGTGGAAGCTTGAGTTTCTGCTGTGTTCTGGTGTGTCCTTAATATGTGTGTGCTTTATTGTTGAATGTGTTTGTGGGGATTTCTGGATGCTAATGTTACTGTGTCAGAAAAATTAACTTTAATACAGTTCTGCAAGAATCAGGTACTATTGGGTGAAATGGTGAAAGCTGATTCCAGGGCTTGTAACTTGTGAATGAGTATGAAGGTACTCTTGACAGCCTCCTTCCTACATGTGTCTCAGTGCAGTTTAATCTTACAGCAGTTGTGGGTAAGAGGATTGTTTTGTATTTCCCAGCAAGTTTATCATTTTAGTGGTTAGAGGAAAGGTGCTCAGCTCAAAATCCAGAAGTACCCTTCTAGGTTAAAGAGGTTTTTCTGTTTCAAGCCTTGGTAGTTTTCTCTAATTGCTCTTTGGGTTGTACAGTAGGTATCTTTCTCCTCTTCTAGAGGATTGTTTTGTTGTTCTTGCCTCTCCTTAGGATTTTATTAATTGAGTGTGTGTGTACTTGCACAGGCAGAAGAGGTGTGTATTTGAAGGGCTTGTACTTGCTGCTTGTGGTTGCATACATGACTCTGCAAAATTGTAACTTCAGCGATCACTAGAATGTATCTACATTTTTTTTTCATTGTTTTCATGCTTTCTTTGCAGACTAGCATTTTGGAGTTATGGTCTGTTACAATTCATGCTTGTTTAATTAACTCGCTAGGGGCTTTTTGCTACTGCTTTTCTTTGGTGGATAGTCCTTTTCTGTTTCCCGGCTGGAGTTAGGATTTCAAAGCAAGGAAGTTGTTCTGATTCTTGGCTGAAGAAGGCTAGGCTTTTACATGTTCAGGAATATTTTCCTGAAATTCTAGTGAGTGTTTTAATATACTTTCCAAACAACTTTCAGCGAGATGACACATTTTTAAAAAAATTTAATAAAGAAAAGGATGAGATAGCATAAATTACTTAATACAACTAAATTATTTCATTCATATTGGAATATGAATAATATTTTTGCATGTTGCCCATCTTTCAAATGCTGTGGCTCTGCTCATAATTTTTCAACTATTTTATTGAGCATCTTCTTACCCAGTTTAGTTGTCTGCAAAGAAAAGTTAGCTTTGTACCTTTAATAATTTGGCAGTATTATGTGCTGTATTTCTCAAAATCTACACTTTCTTGGGCCACCATTCCCAAGGCGGCCAGTACACTGAGAAGTTGAATATAGAGATTGTACACCCTTAAGGGTACTTCTGTATGTATATTTGAAGACTATTTTGCAGGTATGACTGGAAAGCAAGAGTATCTGTCCTTGATATGGGTAACAACAGGCTGAAAGGTGTTCCCTTTGAAAGCTGGTGAAAGTGGAGAGTACATTTCAATTAAAAAGAATTAATAAAAGCAGATGATCCTGCTACTGTGTAGTGTCCCATTGCTGCCCTTGTGCATAAATGGCTGTGTTTACTGACAAACCTTTCAAAAATATTTTCTTTGAATTCCTGAAACACAGGAAAGGATACCTGTAGGTGTGAGATAGGGTGGTGTAAACTTACAGCGCTGAAGGGTATGCCTGGCAATGTTTTCTCGCACCAAGGTTTGTGCCTTTGGTCATGGTTACCATGGGTGGAGTGGACTCAGTGGAGCAAATCTCTCTTTATTTCACAGGACATGATGATATGCAGCATGTCTTACCTAGAGCCTCTAAGGATGGCTGTCCTCTGCGTGCTGCCCTGCAGGGAGCACCAAAGGAGCGGGAAAAGGAGAGGGAAGGGCTTGCTGTGGCTGTAAGCACACAGAGTGTTGTCTATACACTGACTCTAGTTCTTCCTCTCTTCATCTTTCCCTCTGTTTTTGTGTCAGAGGCACCCCTCCAACTGGCTGGTCAGCATGCAGTGCTGGAAAAGGGTTTTTTAAGTGTCTTACTAGAATTAGTCAGAATGGCTTGTTGGTTTTCCTCATACTCAGTTGTGTCACTTTTATACTTGTAAATCAGTTTGTGGGGAATATGCCTATTGTAAAAATTGTCTGCCTAAAGCTACAGCAGGATTTTTGTGCTAATCAAGACCATGCAAGAGTCATCACTCAGAATGTAAGCTTTCTTCTTAAAACAAGCCTTTGTGGCTTCAGAGACTGAACTGTCCATCTTGCTACTTTTCTTCAAGCTGCAGATAGCTGAAAGCTCTGCTTTAGGTTGAAATTTGTGTTCCTGTGTCAGTACAAAGTACATGAATGCAGCTCTTTTAGTCACTGGTTTGCATCAGAAAACTAGCCCTGTTGCTTCTTCTTTCAGGCAGGGCTTAGATCAATTTTGAAATGCAGGTCAGAAGTGTGTGGAGGCCTGCTTTGAGATCAAAAATTATTTCTGTTGATCTCTGCTCAGTGCATAACAACAACTACTAGACTTAAAAATTCCACTTATGTGTAGATGAGCTCAATTTTGTAGAGGAAATTAGAAAGGCAGAGGTAATGGCATAGAAAGTAAATGTCAGGGCTAAATTTGGATTTTTTTACCTTGACAATTCCAGACAATTTTTCTTTACAAAATGCTGCTTCTTTCTTTGTATGCCAGCTTCAGCACAGTAAATACAGCAGGTAAATACAGGAGCTTATGAGTGCTTTTTTTCTGTCTGTTTTTAAATGCTGGAGTAATTCTAGATGCCTTGTTTATTTGAATACAACTGGGTTTTTTTTCCAGGTGCTTACTAAGCTTGTAAACCTGACTGAATTCACAAGGCACTTCTGCTCCTATGGTTCTTCCCAATTACTGTATCTGTTATGCCTTTGAGGCCTGAAGTAGGGCAGTGATCTGTTCATGTAACCACTATGATTGTCTTCCGACTAAATATGAGTGTCCTGTTTAGAAAGAGAATATAAGAGAACACTGTAAATGGAGTTTTGTGCCAGAAAAATCTGCTTTTATAATTTGTAAAAAGAAGTTGCTGGAACCAAATGCATTCTTACCAGTAAAAGTACTGTAAGACATTGACTTACCAGCTTAGTAGTTTCTTATCCTCTGTGTGTTTTCAGTGGTAGGCACAGTATTTGTCATTAATCAGTTGCTGATCATTGAGTTTGATTAAGGGTAGTAAAACCTGTTGCACTGGTCAGTTTGATGCTTCATTGGCATGTTTATTGTCTGACACAGCTGCATTGTCCTCACCTGACTTTGAGCAGTGTCTATATAGCAGTATAACGTGTGGTAAATATTTTTAAAAAGGCGATGGGAGGAGAAAACTCAGGAATATTAAGCCTAAATTCAAAACAAATTTTCAGACTATCATGCCCTCCCTCAGGGAGGAGAAAAAGAGCAAAGCCCTTTGGAGTAAAAGCTTTTGCCCTTGTCTAACTATGACTGTTCCCAAAGTCTGGGAGAAACCTGTTAGGCTACTACAAAAAACGATGAAGAATGGTAGAGAATTATGATTTAGATGAAAACAAACAAATCTTCTGTGCAGCATTTCTTCTCAAAGAGAAGCAGCTCTGCAGTAGGTAGGTTGGTAGTGAAGGTCTTTCAGAGCTGGTCTTGGCATCCATCTCTTCATAGTCCTGTAATTCATTTGATGAGAATTTGAGTACAAATCAATAGAAGCACGATGGCATTGACAAACACAAAGTTTAACATTAGTACCTGTCTGCCTAACTGAGGGTTAGACTGGAAAATGTCTCTCAAGTGAGCAGCATGGATTAATTGGATTTGGGTTCATTAAAAGGTGAAGCCCTGAAGATCACAGATCCCAAAATGTCCAGGGAGAGTAGTGAAGGTATTCTGCTTTTAGTGTGCTGGCCTTCTGTTCCCAAGGGGAATGAATTTCTACCTTAGGAAAGAGGTGCCTGGAGCCTGTGGTAAACTGTGACTCTGACATGAAAGGAAATTGAAGAGACCTGCTTATCTTAGCTCACAAGTTTTGGTGAAATTGTGTAAATGTTTTACACTAGCAAGTACAGGATGTGGGAAGGCTACTCATGCTTGAATTATAACATCAGCATAAGAACAAATCAGTATTGATAGTCTGTGAATTAACTTGGGCTGGAGACTAGGAAAAGACTTCCAACATCAGAGTAAACTTTGTAGCAGCTTCGTGGTAGAAGTAGCAAACAACCTTGTCTTTAGGTGCATCAGATTCCTGACCAAGATTGTGGCATGAAAGATGGGTTTGTAGCTTGATGTCAGAAGAGATCCTTTCCAGTTTTGTATTCAGTTTCTCCCAGCATCTCAAGAAATTTAGCAATCTGTCTGGCCTATGTAATTATACATTCAGACCGATGAAAGCACACTGTTCACTTTTTCATTAGGATTTATGAAATGAATCTCTGAATAAACTGATGATTTTTTGTCTCTTCTGTGTTAGCATTTATATAAGGTAGGAGAAATGAAAATTGGTATGTGAGAGGGAAGGAGGAGGGTGTTTGATCAATGGGAGCTGCTTGCTTGGATGGAACCCAGCATGCCCTGCTTGCTTAGCTGGCAAAAACTGCAAGGAACAACTGGGAAACTTAGCACTGTTGATTTCATGAAATCCATTTTTAGGATGCCTGTCTGAGATGCAGTTGATGACTGATATTTCTTTGGAAGACCTCAGTTTTTCAGTTAGGGGTCTATCAGCTCTAGCTCTTTATTAAACAGATGGCATGGCAAATATTCTTGAGAACATGGCATTCAGTTCAGTTTCTGAATAGTAGGGAGAGTTTCATGTCTAAATTCATTGGGGACAGAAGAAAGTCATGTTGACTTGTAAGTGTGCTGTTTCTGAATCTTTAGGGTAAAGTGTTTGTAGATGAATTGATGCTCATTCTTAAAGGTATTGGCATAAAGTACAGGTTCCATTTACAGTGCTGTGGAATTTTATGAGGGCAGAGGAAAAATGGCATTTGGTGAGGACTGAAATACATTTTGAACCCTACTCAGATTGAATAAAGCTAGGAAGCCTGAAGGTTTGGTCTATGGATCTGTATTTATCAGAAAATACATCATCATCTATGGATGATTTCTCAGTTTGACAGATCAGTGTGCTGCGTGTGCTTCCCCAAAATTAATTTTCACTTAATAACCAATGGTGGTGCTGAAGTTTAGGTTCTCAGCAACCTAACTTGCTAGAGGCAAGGTTTAGGATGTTGCTTTTTTCAGCAGTTCACTATACCAGCATCTGGAAGATGCAGTTGTCTTTCTGAAAAGCATTGAGAGGCTTCTCTCTCTCTCCTTCTATTTGCTTTTTTAAAATTCCTCCTTGAAAATGGAACATCTATGGTTTAAATCCGAAGGTGGATCGGGCTACTGTCTGACATATAGGTTGTTGCATCATCATGCATTTTCATCTCTTAGCAGAATTAATGGCACAGTTATTTTTCACAATGTCTTCAGTCACTCCAGTTAGAACTACAGGAGGAAATGCTATGCCACTGGAATGTTACTGCTAAAATTGATGTATCTGATCTTATCTATTCCTTTTTTTTATTTTTTCTGAGAATTAGTATTGTATCCTCTGCAAATGATGTGTTTCTGGCCTTCTAGGCTAGGCATTGATGAAAGCCAGAAGAACAGGCAAGCGCTTTTTATTTTAGCCTGAGTGTTTCTTGAACTTCTATCTCTAAGAGGAGAATGATGAAATCTGCTGCTGACTGCATTTTCTTGCAGATTCAAGCTCTAGTAGTTACGAGTTGGTTTAAATCCTTTTGTTTGTCCTTTGAATAGGTGTGATGTGATCAGTTCATTGTATTTATTTGAGATATGACGGATTCTCTTATCTAAATCACTATTCTTTATAAAGCAGTTAAACAATGTTCTGAAATGTTCTTGAATGTAATCAGGAATTTACTGGAGTATTTGGTGTATTTTCAGTTTTAAAGGAGCAACTTGAATCACATTACAGAATTTTTAATTTGTAATTTGAAGCCCATGGTGTGTTACTGTCAGTCACCATAACATATTGGGTATCTTTGGGTGTCAAAAGCTCACAATACAGTGAATGTCCATTTAAATGAGAGTCCTGTGTAAATGATCTTCCCCTTTGTAAATGGCAGAGTGTCTCTGGGCATAGATAGCAAAATACTGTAAACTGGCTCAGTTATGTTAAGCTTAAATTTGTTTTAGATTTTTGTAAGCTGTCAGCTGGAGAACTGAAGTAATTTGTGTTCCAATTTAGGATATAATCTGTTCTTAAACTGATTGATGTATGTGGCAAGAACACAGGCAGAGAATAAAGACCAGCACGGAAAACTGTAATGGCCTTTTCTCCTCAGGATTTCCAGTCTTTTCAAGAATTAAGAAGTTAATGATGGCCCCTCTATTGGCAAGCTTTAGCCAATGATTGTCTCTGTTCTTTGGAAGCAAACCTGTAGTTTTTTCTTATGTTCAGAACCACCATGGTTCTGTTACCTCATGGTGTTATTTGCATTGATAACTACTTCACTGAGCCAATAAATACCAAACTCCTTCACATGGATCCAATTACTGCATAGTAATTAGTGTATGTCTTTAGTCTGTCCTGATCTAGACCACCACAATAATAAAAATTATGTCAGTATCCAGAGATGATTTTTGGATTGTGGAAGCAGATTGTACAGCTGAAGCACAGTCACCTGAGTATCCAACAAGGCTGAAACTGCCTTAGGTTCTGGGCGTAATCCTGTGGAACATGGGGCTTCGTGCTCTTGGTGGTCCTCAGCACATGAAAGATGTGGACCTGTTGGAGCTGGTGCAGAAGAGGCCGTGAAGGTGTTCAGAGGGTGGAGCACCTCTCCTATGGAGACAAGCTGAGAGACCTGGGGTTGTTCAGGCTGGAGAAGAAAAGGCTCTGGGGACATCTTGGAGAACCTTCCAGTGCCAAACAGGGGCTTATAAGAAAGATGGGGACAGACTTTTTAGCAGGCCTGTTACAATGGGACATGGGATAATGGTGTTAAACAAAAAAAAAAAATAGGGTATGGTTAGAGTAGCTGTAAGGAAGAGGTTTTGTACAGTGGAGATGGTGAAACACTGGAACAGATTCTCAGAGAAGTTTTTTCCTCATTTCCCTTGGTCACATGGTGTAGAAGGAAGTTTCTCTGTGTCTGGAGATGAATGCCACCTGCCAAAGGGATGAAAGCATAGTCCTGTTTGTTGCAGACTTAGGGAAGGGGGAACATTTTGGGAGGTTTTGGAAGCAGGCAGCCCTCCAGGTCACTTGCAGTACATCAATCACAGCACAGTAATAATGAGGGGGAATGCTGCACACAGGTGGTCAGCAAAGTCAAATGAATTGTTGGATCCTCCTACAGTAAATATCTTAACTCCTTCTCATGGATCCAATTATTGTACTGTAAATCAACATGTGTGTTCAGTGTGTCCTGACCTAGACTTTTAGCTGTTCAAACATTTATGTTTGAGAGAACACATCTTGGTTTTGTTCCCTGTGGGAAAAAGACTGCTGTCTGGAATAAAACAATAGAAAAGGAAGAAGACAAAGTAGACATTTGAAGGCAGTACTGTGATTGATGCAGTAGACATGAAACACACGTTAATTTTCTCCCTCAAAATAGATTATAGTCGTTAGTGACTTTGCAATATTTGTTACAAATCTATGACAAACTTGGTAACTGGGTATAAAAGAAGTATTTGTGCAAGTGCTTAAGTATAAGAACTGGTAGGGTGAGTGTTACAAAGTAGACATTTGGACACCTAACAGGCTTTTTGACATGGTTCAGGGGATTAATTTGCCCTAGTGCATGCAGGACTTTAACTGGAGTTTTGTGAAATATTAGACAGTATTGTTATTAAAGTTTAGGGAAAAACTCCTTGATTACTTACATATGGTGAAGGAGATTTTTCAGTAGCAACATGAGTGGCTTCCATCCTTAAAACGGGGGAGGAATTAACAAGTTATATTTTTAATTTTCAAGAAAATATGCTTTAAAAATAAATGTAAATCCAAGCATGGGACAGACTGTTTTAAGTGCATGCATGAGAATAATTATTCTTTCAGCAAATTATTATTAAGAAAAGTAATGGTTTGTCCTCAGGACTTAGGGGTGGCAGTGAACTACTCTTAGTTTTGTGACTGCCTGGTTGGAGACTTAATTCCAAAGCATTTGGCAGGTGCTGGGATAGCATGTATGGTATGAAATACCAAAAGCATCCTTTCTTCATCTGCT
Organism: Chaetops frenatus; assembly: GCA_013400775.1. Taxonomy (NCBI): domain Eukaryota; kingdom Metazoa; phylum Chordata; class Aves; order Passeriformes; family Picathartidae; genus Chaetops; species Chaetops frenatus. Next base: position 78,925 of record VZTR01032143.1, read on the forward strand.
GGGGAAAAAGAGCGGGCTCCCTATTTTGGTTTAGTTTCATAGAGGGAAGAAATACGTTGTGTGCTGTATCCTTGCAGAGTTTTATGAAAAAGATGTTTTGAATATTCAGGAAAAAAAACCCCAACACCTTTGGAAGGTGGTGTTAGCTTGTAGTAATAAACCGATAACAAATTGGTTGGTTTTGTTTTGTGTATACTGGGAGTGTCTGTTAGGAAGCAAGAAGAATGACTGTGTGCAGGCAGTTTGTCTTAAAACATGACTGCAGATGTGTCAGTACAGGAATGCCTTTACAGGAGCTTGCTTTACCTCCTCAGAGTAGCATTAGGGAGTCTTTCTGGAGAACTGAGAGCATTCTTACACATGACAACTGGCAATGCCACTTAAGCTATTGCGTGTGGTGCTCTGTAAGTGTGGATGATGCATCAGTGGTCCATGCAAGCAAGTAAATATGTAGGCTTAGAATTGCTGTGTGGAGCTCCAGAAATTGTGGTAGAGGGGGAAAAGTTGGAAACAATTTATGTAAGATAAGCATCTGAACAGTTTGCACATGTCTTTGCATATGGGGACCTCGGTTTGAATGTCGTGGTGATCTTACAGAAAAACCCAGGCATTCCCTGAAGAGTTGTTATGATGATGAAAACCTTCAGCTCTGTTTCTAGCAGGTGTACCCTCTGCATTCAGGGAAGGAACAGGGCAGATGGGTCAAGAGATGAAAACATTTTTATTCCCCAAATTTCTCAATTTATTTTTTCACTGTGTTGTACACTCATACTAATAACTTCTCATAGAGAAATTAATTACCTAATTTGATTCAGCACAAGAGACTATTTGGGAAGGGGACATGTTGCTCTGCAAAGTGGTTACAGTGACATATTCAGAAGACTGATAAACTTGACATAATCAAGACATGATTGAAACTACTCTTCAGTATTTAAAACTTAAAGTATACTTAATGAGGTTTGTACTGTGAACTTTGTTTTCATTAAGACTGTTTTTGTGCTTTAGGTGAAGGCACTGAAAGAGAAGATTGAATCAGAAAGGGGGAAAGATGCCTTTCCAGTAGCTGGCCAAAAACTAATTTATGCAGGTAATGGTTATTCCGAAGATAGCTTATTTGAACTTGCCTTATTTTATGTTGTTGTTTGACTTGGATGTGTATATTAAGTCTTCTAAGAATTCTAAGAACTGAATTACAGACAGGATAAAAAACCCCCACAAACACAAAGACAAACTCAGTGTCAAAGGGAAGTCTTAATTTTAAAATAGAATTTTTTGGGTTTTAGTACATGTGTGTCTGTCATCTTTGCTCTTACAACATGATGTCTTGGCGATATGGGTGAAGAAGAAATAGCTTTTTTTTACAGGAAATCAGGATTTAAGCAGGTCAAAGCTGCTGTTCTGGCTTAATTCTTTTCTTGTTCAATTTATGCTGTGTATAGCTGAAGCATTGCTGTATATACCACAGAGAATTAACAAACAGATTATTTCTTTTGGATTAACAAAAGAAACCCACCATCAAATCCTTGCTCTACAAAGGCACTTTCAATACTTTTAAGCTCTGTCACAAGAAACGGGTATTATGTACCAGCAAAAGGCAGGCTAATGTCAGCTAAAAACATGAAATGAACTTTATTTGAGCTTTATTTTACTTGCCTTGTTCATTCTGGCACTAATACAGAAATCCATTTTTTTGTTCTCACTTCATGTCAGAACTTTGGTGCTATTCCAATACTCTCTCTAGTGTTTTTTTTTCCTCTAAAACTGAGCTTGAAAGAAACTTTGGTGGACTTTTCACTTCTGTCATGCAATTCTTTGTAACAATTATTGTCTTTTTCACTTGAAATAAGCTAAAGCCGCTGCTATCAGTGGAGAGATGCTAATGGGAGAGAAATTGAGAGTCTCAGTGCTTATACAGCTCCTCAGGCCTATGTCTCCTACCAAGTATTATGACCCTTGTACTTCAGTGAGGGGAGTGCATGTCAAGAACATAAAGGTGGAAGTCTCATGTATAGCCAAGAAATGTGAACAAGGCAGAAGGCTTTGTGCAATTTGTGTAACTGCATGGCGCTCTTAATACTGTGCTTCTGTGGTTGTTAAAATCAAGGATTGCATAAGATTCTGTGACATGGCTTAAGTGTTTTCTGAAGCCAGAATGTATCTGCAGCATTGTATAATCCTCACAAGCAGTAGGAAATACAGGAAATAAGACTGAGAATTCAATATTGTCCTAAGATTGATTATCTTTCTTTTCTTTTTCTTTGACAAGAGATACAAAGGTGTATTGATGACATTTTACTTTTATTAAAATTAGCTGTAGAATTGGTAAAGCAAAGTGATACCCCCAGCTGATTCTGATTAGAGACAGATTGATTGTGTTGACATCTGTATAAGGATAAGATCTAGAAATCCAGAGAGTGTTGTGTCCTGAGAAGACAGGATATCTGTATATATACTTTATGAAAGTGTATATATTATATTACATACACATTCATTAAAGCAGTCTCCGAAGTGCCTATGAAAAATTGTAAGTAAACCCATGCAGGTTCTGAGTCAGATGCTGCAGGTATTACTATTACTGTAGTACATGTAATACTTTTCTTGAACATTTGACCTGCAAGACTGGTGGAACCAGTCTTTTGTGTTCTGAGTGCCATAAAGTGTATGTGTTGCTTGATTTCCTTGCAATCATCTGGATAAGGATGTGTCCTAGTTGCAGTCCACTGGCATGGAGAGAGGTTGTGTAATGGAAGCAGTCTGTGGCATATCTTCAGAAAATTTATGAATTTAAATTGTGAAATATTTCCTGAAAATTCTGTAGTAGAAATTGGTGCTATAAAGCTTACTGAAATACAGGCATGGTTTTCTGATTTGTGGTGCCACCTCTAAGTCAGCTTATTCTAAGAAAAGGCAAAAAAGCATGTGGCTTAGTGTGTTCTTGAGTTCTTGTAGATGTGAAGCAAATCTATTTTGTCACAGTACCACCTCTGCTTATGAAAAATCAAAAGGCAAAGTGAAATAAGTGTTTCTGGGTTTGTCTGATAGCTTTTTCATCTTTCTGTCAAGGTGGCAAGTTATGGAATGGTTCTAGCTTTTTCTAATGTTTTAGTCTTGCAAATTGTTAAAGTTGCAAGGTCACCCACTTGTTACTGCAGTAAATGCTCTTATCTGAAGACCAAGTGGAAGATAAGTAGAAAGGAATTTCCCTTACTGTGTAAGCAGACATGAGTTGTTTGGTTAAGCTTTTTATATGTTAAAGCCTTTCCTCTGTATTACATACACCTTTGTTAAGGGTCTAGTGAGTCTTTCCAGATTTAATGCTTTTATTTTAAATGGTTTGAAGCATCTTCAGCACTTAGGGGCAGCAGCCTTCAAGCTATCCAGTACGTTATACATCATATGGGGAAAATTGTAGGTCTACTGCCAAAGCTTAATTTCCAAACTGCTTTTTGTTGTTTAATGTTTATAAATCTGCATAAAATACATTTTCATGAGGAAATCCCAAGATCATCTATTGATTTGCTAAACAACTTCTTAATTTCTACCTGTTTAATTTCCCAGGTAAAATTCTTAATGATGAAACTGCTCTTAAAGAATACAAGATAGATGAGAAGAACTTTGTGGTGGTTATGGTGACAAAAGTGAGTAATCATTACTTTTGAATAGAAAGCTTCATTAATTTAATTCTGTTTTTTCTTGTCATGAGTGATTGTATTTGCCCATCCTTAAAACCAGTGGAATTTCATCATGTGCAGGTTTTGGTCAACAGTAAAAAGCTTGTGTGAATAGATAAAAAATCTTGCTTCAAGTGTTGGTTTGCCTAGATTTTTGCTGCTGTTCCGTGGTGAATGTTTATATCAAAGAAGAAAAATTGCTAATGGCTGATTTTACTGTTTATTCTTTCTTGTCTCTCTGATAGCTTTTCCCTTTTATTATTAAAAGGAAAAAGGCAACCTAGGTAGTTTGTTGTTAAATCCTCTGTATGGAACTCTTCTAGTCTTGCCATGTTGCTTTTCATAGTTCATGGCTTTTTCTTCTGTCAGGCTCAGCAGCATAAACCAGTAGAGACAGGATACATCTGGCAGTAAACAAACCTGTGGGTTTTGAAAGACTGCAAGTGCAATTTACAGGGAATGACTGTGACATGTGTTTGAAGTATTTCTTCTCTGAACCACTTGTCAGGCTACTTCCAGGAATCAAGCCACTGATTTTCCAGGCATTCCAAACCATTGCAATCTGAATAAAACTGGCTTCGTCTCTGTTTCAGAATATGAAATTAATTTTCAAGCTGAAGTTCCTCGTCCTGACAAAGAAAACATGTATTCTGTTGCCCTTTATTTCTATCTGGTATTATTAAACATAATTAAATATATGGGCTTGTTAAAGATAACTGTAGTTGCTGTCTTCCTGAATGAGCAGCTTTCTAGCCTGTGTTTTGCTACAGAGGTATTTATCAGTACAAGAAAACAGGTGCAGATGAGATGTCAGAGTCCAGTCTTTCATTTTGTTGCTAGCAGAAGACTCCAGGGAAGTTGTGCAATTGCCACTCCTGGAAGTGTCCAAGAAATTTGTTCCTGTGCACTTAGGGACATGGTTTAGTGGTGGGTGTGGTAATGCTGGGTTAGATTCAATCATTTTAGAGGTCTCCTCAACAATTTTATGATTCTAAATGCAGGTCTCCATGAAGAACTGCTAAAATAAATAAATAAATTATATTCTGATTGTACAGGGCCTGCAGTTTGGGCATTTATTCAGTCTTGCAATCTTTTTGGTAGTCTTGGAGCTCAATTGTCCTTCCTTGATTCTGTTGTGGGTAAGACATTTCCAGTCATGTAGGCACAGACTGCTAACTTTGTCTGATGCTCAGACATTGTTGCATTAAGGGTTTAGGAATCCAGCAGAAAATAGCTTCCCTTGCATTCCAACTGTGTCACTCTGTTTTTCTCTGAGTGCTTATTAAAATGTTATTTGCTGTCCCAGTCACGGTGGAAGCTATTCATATTTAACCTTACCTCTCCTTGCAGACAAAAGGAGGAAGTAAATGTTTTCTACTTCAAGCAAGCTATGTCTGAAAGTGGTGCACCTTGAATAAGTGGTTTTGTTAAAGTTCAGCTATTTCTCTTGGAAAGGCAAAGATTGGGGTCAGGTTTGTCAGCCCCTGGGGCTGTTTCTGTATGATGGGATTAATACTGCATCCAAGAAAAATACAAGTTTCCATTAGAGATGTGAAGATTATTTCACAATTGCATATAAGTATGATCCACTCTAAATTTTCTGCTGTAAATTTGGTAGTCCTTCATTCTGCTATATCCTTGGTGCTTACTTCAGAACCAGCGTATTTGAGATGTTATTGTAGTGCCCTGATGTCAAAGATTGCATAATTAAAACATGCTGCAGGTGAGGTTTAATTTTTTTTTTTGCATCTTGTTTTCCAGCAGACAGCATCGATAATGAAATGTGATTTCTGTCTTAATCACTTTTTCCAGATCTGAGTGGAGATGAATGCTTATGTTAGTTCTGCAATCTTTTTTGGCAATTCTCTTGGTTTCTTTTGGAAAATGTGCTTTTATAAAACACAAGATTGTTTTCATATTTGGGGTATTGTGGTCTGTAAATATTGAGGTCTTTGCATTTCACTTCATCTTCAGAGTGAGTGCTCAGGTGTGTAAGTACTTCAGTGTTGCTCTCAGTTGCTTGTTTAAACACAGTGAAAGGCGTTAGATTTAATGTCTTGCAGTGTTTTAATGCTGCCCTTGATGTTGAGGCAGCAATATCAAACACAAATGGTCTTAACAGAACTTAGTGGTTTGCCTGTAGAGAGCCATGGATTTATGAGCTTTGTGCTGTACTTGAACTCTGTTGTCCTCTCATAGCCTAAAGCAGCAGCTGGAGCGACTCAACCGTCAAATGCCACTTCCACTGTTGGCTCAACAACTGCAGCTCCCACAGCAGTGGCTGCACCAATCCCTGTTGCTGCCCCTGTGCCAGCTCCTGTCCCTCCACCACCAGCCCCAGATGCAGTGGCTTGTGAACCTGCACCTGTGAGTGCCCCGAAAGAGGAGAAGCCAGAAGAAAAACCACCTGAGGCACCAGCTGCTGTCAGTCCATCATCAATTGACAGGTATGAATAAGCCTCCAAAAATGGGTTCCCATTTCTGTCCATTTCTGTTGCTTCTTGTTCCAATCATTCTCTCCATTCTATATAATTTTAATTCTTTCTTAGCTGTAACTTCAGTCTCTGACTCAAGTATAACACTACTGATTGTAAGAAGCACCCCTCCTTGCTTATGCCTTCTCCTGTGGGAAGTGTGGTCTTGGGAATAAACCTGTGGAGGGGAGAGTTAAATGACACAAGACTTGTGCTCCTGTTGGCCATTCCAGAGTTACTATCATGCAAGTTGCTTCTCTGACTGAGGATGTTCACCTGCAGTGGGGATCTACTGCTCACAAAGCTCTTGAAGTCTTAACAGGAATGTGTCCCGTCCTGCTCATAACCCTCTGATTGCACTTTGGATCGTGTTGGTCAGATTTGAACCATAAGTGCCTTTTTGCTGTATGAGCCTCTTAATTTCTAGGAAGAGCTTTATGTTCCAAAATGTAGGATACAATACTGCCCTTAATCAAGAAATGCCTTACAGCTACAATTTTTTTTTCTGAATGTTCCTTGGCCTGTCTGCAGGTAATTGTGGGACCTGGGAAAACTTTTGACCTCCGTTTTCTACAATTGAGAAAATCAAATGGAAGTTAGAGGTTTCATCCCTGATTTATGCTGTTGCCTTTTTTCGCTTAAGTTGCTTGAGTACTGCATGGGATTAAAGTGTTGTTAACTGGAATTTAATGGCCCTTTAAGTGCTGCATAGCATCAAATCTTCATTTTTCATATGCTGGGTTTTAATTATTTGTGTGTTATTTCTGGGAATACTGGTGCACAAGACAGTATTTTTTAAGTGATTTATTGAAACAACATCGAATACTGATTTGATGATAACAAAGAGAAATTTGAAATTGCCTAATGTCTTGAAAAACTCATCACAAATTCTTGCACTAAATACACAAATTGATGATTTAATTTTGCAATTCTGAGAAATTATTATCTCTTAGAAATGGAATGCAAATGAAGTTTATCAGTCAAATTAACTCAGTTGTTAAAAAATATTAATGAGTGGGATTTTTTTCTTTTTTTTTCTCTGCTCAGTTTGTCCAGTATGTTCAAAGATCGATCTTTCATACTGAAATAGCGTTTTCCATGTTTTTCATGTACAGATTGCAGTTTTGTACAACTGCATAAGGGAGCCTCAGTGTACACACTTAATATGGAGGAGCAAAATAATTTAACATATACATTAAAGTTATTGCCTGCCTTGATGTCAGTGAGTACTGTTTGATTCTGATTTGCTTTAGAAGTTAAATTACTAAGGCAAGATTTATTGACCCAAGGCCGGGCCAGCTGGCATCCTGCTTTGCCTTTGATCTTTTTTTGATTGTAAATCTTAAGTACTGACAGATACTAGTGAAGCATTCTTGTTGGAACAAATTATTTCTTACATAGATCTTACAGAGATCTCTGTAAGTGCTTTGTTGGATTTTTAGTGGTGTCCTCTGAAAACATTCAGATCAATCTGATGATCTTTCAGATGCTGGTAGGAGTTGCCAACTCTGGTAGCCTGATAAATGTGAGGCTTCTGCTGCTCCATGTCCTCAAGTCTATCACGTTATCAAGACTGAACACTCATTCCCAAAATATACACACAATGTGTATATACCTATAAATATATGTCTGGCTGCTTAGGTCAGCTCAGGCAGGGAAAAACCCAGGACTCATGCAAAGATATATCAGCCACATCCTGTTCCCCTCTGGCTATTTAGGGCAAAGCCCACTAATGCAAAATGAATATGTAAAAAATACAAATGAACAATAAGAATTTCTGTTTTGATAGCTGGCCCTTAGAATTTGCCAAGTTTTGGTACCTAGGCCTGGAGACTGCCTGAGCCCTGCAGCCCTGTTCCAGGCCCTGATACTCAGATTCCCATTGCCTGCACATCCACACACACAGGGGGCTCACCCAGGAACTGGCTGTAGTCCTTGGCCTTCAGACTTCCACAGTGTCTGGTCTCAGCAGTTGCTAGCCCCACAGGTGTATGGATCCCCCTCACTCATAGTTCCCTGTCCCTGTGAACACTTGGAGTTCCATATACACCTGTGCATGTAGAATAGACACCCTGCATCCTGGAAAATTTTTAGAAGTAGAATTTAATAAAAAGACAGGATGGACTGGTGGTGAGGTGCACAGCAGGGCCAGCCAAGTGTTGCTTATATGTCACTGGCCCTTTTTCTCCTCCTTTTACCTCTTGTGACGTGTGCTTTTCTTCTGCATGGTGCCTTAAGCTTTCGTTTCCCTGCCTGTGGTTCTTCCTCTAGATTTCCCCCAGCACTTTTTCCTGGCACCCTGTGGTAAGTTGCACCACCCTGTAGGCTGTGGTGCCCTTGAAGGAGTCCTGTTGACCCACCCTGGGTGTCATCCTGAGACCAAACGGCTCATGCTTTAGTTTTGCAGCCCTGGGAATGGGGCACCCTTGGCTGTGGCTGATTAAAACTGGTATTCCTCTGCCCAGTGTTGTGCCTCTGTGTCTCTTGCTGTTCATGGAGGTGAGCCCTTAATCCTGTAATTTAACAACTTTGATAACTTGAGATGGAGTAATTGCAAATGTTAGCAGTTTATATTCCTGGGAAAGTAGTATACTAAGATTCTAATAAGTGCTTGTCACCAACCTCCTTGGGTCTTCATTGAGGTCAAACTAGTGACTGTGGGGAAGCAGTTAGTGAGACTGCTGTGTGCTTTTGAAAATCCACCTTGTTCTCCCACCCTTTAAAGCATTCAAGCAAGCAGATGGCTAATCCCTGAGCAGATGGGCAAGAGCCAAACTTCTGGGGGGTAGCAGGGGAAGGTTGGCCTTGTGTTAAAAATGCTAGCATTGTAAGTCTGTAAAATATATTCTCACTATAGGACCAAAAGAGAGCTCTTTGGAAAGCTTTGTTGGTTTTTTAGAAACAAAAGGGACTATTAGAGTTACAGCTGCTGCTGCTTTTAAGAAAAACCAAAACAAAACCAGGAAGTTTTCCGAAGTTTTGTAATTACCATTTCACTTGTCTTCATCTTACAGTACGACAGGTGATACATCTCGATCAAATCTTTTTGAGGATGCTATAAGTGCACTTGGTAAGTGGAGAGTTTTTTTAATGTCGACGTTATTTTGATGCAGCAGAAACATGATGGTTTAGCAGATGTTGACATTTTCTTCTGTATCTGTCATTGTTGAAGTTATATTCAAAAGTTCTTTAAGGCCTGAAGTTGATATCTTGGAACCACCTTCAAGAACTACTTTATTGAAGAGTATTTCCATGTATATATTTTTATTGTGTAAAAGGAAGATCCTTGCACTCCTGCTTTTTTTCCACATTTGCCTTAGTTTCTCTTCTAACTATTCACTTTGAAGTAGCTTGAATAGAACACTAGATGTAAATATGTGTATGCTTTTCACTTTACACCCCAGAGTGCAGGTCTGATAAAATGGTTGCCTCTATTATTCACTTGTTCCAGCTTTGAAAGTACTTTACTTTTTAACACATTTAGATTAGGTAAATTCACCAGATCAGCTGCTATCTGGGCTGAGAAATTAATGCCTCCATGTATTTAAAGTCAACTTACTTTTATTTTGACAGTTTAAATAATCTTTGTTTCTCAGTGGAATAGACGTAATAAAGACAACAGGAAGGTCTGCCCCTCATTTATGCTGATATGGGTAGGTAGGAAATTATTAGACAAACCTTCAGCTCCTTACTCCTACTGAAATTTTAGGGTTGGTGTTGGAGTGTAACAAATTGAGGCACAGAGATAAGGAGGAGGTGGGGTTTTTGTTCTGTCTTTTGTCTTTAAACATGAAGCTGCAATTCAGTACCAAAGAGTTAAACCAAGTAAAGAGTTTCACTTGCATTTTTTTGTGGGTATATTGGAGGCAAGTGCTGTGATTAAGCAGCCTGGAGTGACTTAGAAGCAGCAGTAATGTTTTACATGAATTAGTGGTAGCTGCTAGGTTTAGTCTGTCCAGCTGCAGCTTAGATCTTTTGTGTGGCATACTGTTCTAGATTGTATGATCTGAAATAGCTGATAGATAGTGATAGCAGGGCACAAAAATGTAACAGAACTGAACTGGCAGAAGTGATTGCTGCTACTGAAGGTGCTTCCTTAACCATTCATAATAGCTTAGTGGCCATGATGAGATCATCACCAACACTGTGTTAACAGTGTTGATCAGCAAGTTACACGAAGGTGGTGGTCTTGATTCAAATCTCTTCAGATTCAGGGGGGAAAAAACCAAAAGGTCCCATTTCAAGAGCATCACCTCACTATCCATTTTATATGGGAGTTCTTTGTTTGGTGTCTGAGATAAACCCATGTATCCTGAACACGTTTGGAAATAACAGGTATTGAGTGTGGTTTTCTGGGTAAGCATACTGTAAGTGTTGTCAGCCAAAAAATTTTCAAGGGCAATAGGCATGAACTGTGTGATTCTTTTTCTTTAAAAATTGTCCTGGAGGGAATTTGCTTCCACAAATTGATGTAGTATGTTTTCACATCCTAAGTTGGATCCTACACATGTTCTGACTGTGGCTTCTCAATTACATTTTCTGAAATTAATTGACTTTGCTTTAAAAAGAGGGGTTTGCTATTGTTTTCAGTTAAATGCTGAAAAGTGATGTGTGCAACGTGAAGATCTGCACGTCTTGCAGTTCTTGTGAAACCACATCTTTCACAGGAGCTGCCTAAGATTTCTTTAGGGCATAGGACAAGAACTATTGTGGGAAGTGTGATAAACTGGATTTGAGAGTTAATCTAGCTTTTAAATGTTATTTGAAAGACAAAAGCAAGGAGGAGAATCAATTCAGCATTGATCTCAAACGTTTCCACTAGCACTAGGTATAGATAAGCCTGACTGTATCATGACATTGCTGGTGTGCAACTTCTGAATTACTATTCTTGATCTTACTTTTGCACAGTTTGTTAACTAGTCTGTATGGACTACATGTGCCTACATTTGCAGTAATTCTATTTTCTTCCTTCGGTTTTTAATTATGCCTTAGTTAGCAGCCTGTGCAGAGCAAGCCAGCCTTTTTGAATCTTTTTCCTGTATCAAGTCTCTCATCCTGTTCTAGCCTCTACCTTGCTTATATTGAAAAAGCAATACCAAAGTGTTCAAGTAGTAACTAATTACATCAACAGGCATTCTGTCTGCTTGGTTATTTTCTTAGGAGTAGAAAGGGTAAACTAGTGCTGTGTAAGGAAGAACGTGAGCAGAAGTTTGGCAAAATCCTTGTGTTGGGACAATTGTTGGCTTGACTTTTTTGCTTCTTTGAAGATATATGTAGATGTATGTATCTTTAGAGCAAAGTTTAGGTGATTTTTTTTTAATGTCTGAAAAACGCAGGTAGATGTAAAATGAATGATTTTGTAGTTCTGTATGAAGACATGAAGAGCCTACTCTTCCTTAAACTCAGGTTGACACCACTACTTTGAAGCCCAAATAATAAACACTCAAATTAGTCAAGGCTTTTAAATCCTTTATTTATGGATAATACGCAAGTACCCTTGGGCTAGGGCTCTTTTATTGTTTGTTCCTGACTAAGAACTAAGTTCTGCCCTAAGTCATACACCCGCTGATAATTTAGAAGCACACGTTAAGAAGCAGGCAGTGGGGTTGTAATAATGTTGGCTTGAGTTAAACACCTTCTCCCTAAGGGAATAAAACTTCATGTTTTCTTTGGTACTTTTAATTATGACTTACTTGTCTTAAGAGAGTAGCTCTTGTATTTGTTTCCTCTGGGGTTTTTTTTCATTATTATTAATCAGTTGTTTTTTATGACAACTGTTGATTATTTAACTCTCCTGTCACTAATCTGCTAGTTGCAGAGTCAGTCAGTAGAGGATTTCACTGAGATCAGGAATACCTTTCTTTATCCAAGGAAGGAGATGGTATTTTAATGCCTGGGTTTGTACTTTTTCCGGTCCAGGAAGATAACCTTGAAGATTTTCCCAGTTACAATGTATAATAGAATAGTTACCTTCTTTTTAATTGTCATACTTGCTGTCTGCTTTTGAGGCAGGAAAATTAAATGCATTATGAAAAGAGCTAATAGCCTTCCTTATGATGAGATTGGTATAGTGATCAGTTGCCCTTAAATTGCTCCATATATAGTGTGTGTACCCTTTTGTCTTGATTGCTACAGGTATGGGACAGTTTTCATCTATTTTTGCTCTAAGAGGTGGAGGATTCGATATGATGGATGTCTAGTCAAATTTAATTCTTATCTCGCTCAATTTAACATAAGATAACTTGGTTTCCTGAAGTCCCACTGAAGACTTGAGTGACTTTCCTAGATACAACAACTTTTAAGTTTTCTGCATGATTTGACTTGGTTCATGTTATGTTGATTAAATTACTTTGATCATCATCACCAGCACATAACAATGTATAGCAATATAATGGTCATTGCTAATTGTCATTTATCTAACAACAGCACAGCAGAAAGTCTTCATTTGGAAAATCCTGAATAGCTAATAATTTGACAGACAGATTTCAAATTAATACATTTCCAAATGCAAGCTGCAGGAGACTTCTCTTGATTACATCAGGAATCGAATATTAGCTTTGAGGATGCCCTTGACCTTAAATGAAAACTTGAAGAGAACATTATTTCAATTACAAGTACAGAAGTATCACAAGTACTGCTTTTGTCAGTAGAAGTTTACATTTTCTTCATTACCCTCCACTATTTCCAATCAAATTCATAATGAAACCACTGAATATATTTGGAATTAAAGCCACAGAACCACGGCATGTTTAATATGAAGTACTCTTTTCAATGAACGGCTGAAATTCGGGTAGAAATTATGTTTACCCATTGAAACTTTTGTGTGTGTGATTATTTTCATCTTATTCCCTTAAAATGATGGTCCTGTGATTTCTAGTGACTGGTCAGTCCTATGAGAACATGGTGACTGAGATCATGTCCATGGGCTACGAGCGGGAGCAGGTGATTGCAGCGCTGAGGGCCAGCTTCAACAATCCTGACAGAGCAGTGGAATACCTTCTGATGGTGAGCACTCACCCTACCTACACCTTGTTCTTTCAGTTTTTGTTTTCCACACAATACCTTTCACTTTGATTTTGTTGTTATTTTGAACATCACTCAGTTGCTGAGAGTGGCGTTCACCATCTGGAAAGATGAGATTGAAATTTTGACAGACATGGTGTGTTGTAGAAAACATTGAAGTAATCCCTAACCACCTCTACCACTTCTTTGCTTTCATTTTTTGTTGATTTATGTGGATTTGTATGTGCAGTATGTCCAGTTACAGTGATAGCTTTAACTACCAATGGCTGGCTCAGTGTCACCTCTTAGTGACAGCATTATTTAATTAGTTATACTTTTGTATCTATAACATCACCATTCTTTAGGTTCTAGTTCACTGTTTTTATTAATAATGCAGTGCTCTTAATATACTTTCCAAATAGAAAGGTTTGAGAGGGCTTTGTTTGAATTGGGCTTAATTTAGCAGGTGTTTTCATTTCAGCAGTGTTTTAGAGAAGAAACAGTTGTCATTTGATAAATAAAGCTTGAAGAGTTAAATGAACTTCACTGGCATGTGAGGAAATAGAAGAGTAATTTCACTTTAATGAAAACCCTCTGACTTGTTTATGGGACTTTTTGGATTATTTCTCTTTCTATACCTTAATCAGACAGGTGAATTGTAACCACCATAGAATCTGTCTATGATTTTGTTGCTTAAACAGTATTTTCAGTGCATTTAATTTTCACTCCGGCATACCATTTTTTCCCTGCCCAGGTTTCTCTCTTTAGCAGATCTGAACTTTATTAAAAACTGACAACCAGATATCTTGACTTAATCCTTGCAAAATGGATGTGGATTGGATTTCTGATTGATTGATAAGAAATCTGGCATTTTTACTCTCCAGTTATAAAACTTAAATTTTGTAAATGAAGTTTTCCTTCAGTAGTTACAACAACAACTCCCTGGCATGCTTCCTACTTACATTGGTGTTCCCAAGACTTTATAATCTTCAGATTTTAAACTGACAAAAAATTGTTTTGAGGACAAGAATGCGAAAGGTTCAAATCTCAACTAGCATAGGCCAAGCAAGGGTGAGTGTAATAGCTCTCAGCTCTCTGCCATAAATCGGCAAGCTCAAACGTTTGTTTTTCATGCTGTAAAAATGTTGGGTTTACTGTGCTTCTAATCTGTAAATATACTATGAATTCAGTGTCTCCTGTAAGTTTTGGGCCTGCTGTGCATGTGGCCATCCTACAGACTATGCAATTCTTGTATACTCAGTCTTTGGCATTTCCCTCCTCTAGCTTATTTCTGTTCAGGAACTCCAGAATAAGAGATAAAACATCTCTGTGATGGAGCTACTTGTCACATCTCAGTAGATCCTGTATGTAAAAGGGGTCCTTCTGTTACATAAGATATCCCTTCATGTTTTGTGTTACCCTTTACTAATAATACCTTTTCTTTTTGCTTCCTTTCCTTCCTGCTGGAAAAGGGATTAGGGAGGAATGGCCTTGCTCTTGGAGACAATATTAGATGGCAGACTTTTTGCTGTCCTTCTAGAAGAATCCTTTTGCTCTAAATGGTCTTTCTAACTGTTCTGGATCTGCTGAAGTCTGAAGATCTTTCTTAGTCTCCTGCTACATCAAAAAATGGTTCTTTTTAGTTAGTATTAATCTA
>VZTR01032145.1:0-28560 GCA_013400775.1 Chaetops frenatus
TTCCAATCCTGTTGTGGAATTCTAATTTTTGACCAAATGTTGGTGACATTCTGGTGTATTCTAATATTGTTATGCTTCCCATGCTTGTGTCATAGGTGTTCCTAAAGTGGACACTTACTGGCAGAAAAAGTAATATTTTAATTTTAAGCTGTTTTAATGGCTCACTAATTACTTTTAAGCAAAGAAGCAGGTCTAATTTCCTTTATTTTACATATTTCAACCTGTTTTAGCAATAATAAAGTTGCTGGTGTAAATATGTCTTGAAAAGGTCTATTTCACTTAGTATGTTTTCTTAGGCCTTAATTTGGGGTTTATTTGATTTAGGACAAAAATCAGACCTTATTAAATGTGTCTTTTTTATGTGTACTTGAAATTCTCTTAATTTTTAATATGTCAGCCAGTTTATGTTGTTTACTGTCAAAAGTGTAATGTTAATCCACCTTCTTGTCTGGTGCAAAAAAAAAAATTAACAGTGTTTGAACTTGAAGATGCCAATTTGAGCATGAAGCATCAAAATAAGTCTTATTTTTAATTTAAACAAAAACCAGTCAATTTTATTTGAAATTGTTTCCTTGTGTATGGCTGAGTTCCCTATTAAATTTCAGGCTACCAATTATTTTTAGACTACATAAAGTAATGAGAACAGATGGAATGTATGACTAGAAATTTTGGCATATTGAGCAGTCAGGCTGAACTGAAAAATACTTGCATATATAATATGTGGAACAAAATTATATCAAAGAGGTGTTTGCAAAGCCAGAGGTGCAAAAGGATTGTGTGAAGAAAGGCAGAGAGAACATCTGAGCTCAGCCTCCACAGCACACTGCACAGGACAAGAGTAAGTGGCCTCTTGTCTTGCAGGTGGTTTGTATCTCTAGATGTGTGTTCGCTCCTTTAAGGGAGTGAAACAAATAATTTCAACAAAAACTACCCAAATGAGAGGAAGGAGGAGAGAAAGTTTTTCAAAATACTGTGTAATATATAGATCTTCATGTGATGATGTTCGAAATTAAAATATTTACCTAGAGACATGAATTGCATTTTTTAATAGTATTGAGAAGAATTTGTCTTTGTAGAAAACGAGAAGAGTTAACGGTTCATGCTTAGTTTGCTGCCCTGCTATTTTCATACCTGTTCTAGGTGGCTGCAAGCATTTTGTTACCAGGGTTGTTAGTTATGGTTTTGTTTGCAGTTCTTCTGAAAGTATGCTTTTCTTATTTATATTCCTTGAGCTGGTTGCTTTAAGTAGAGCAAAAATTGTACCCAGGATATCAGCCTTTCTTTCCTGTTTCTTAGAGTGAGTATATATGTACCCATTTTTCCTTAGAGCAAGGAAGATAAACTTTGTGTTTTGACATGAATGGCCGTGAGGCTGCAAGTTTTCCAGCAATGCATAAATGCATTGTTAGCCTTCCTTAACTTCCCAGAAAAATAATGTATCAGCAGTTTTCAAAAATTGCAGTGGTACTTTGCCTTATTTGGCTGATAAATTAAGCTGATATTTTCTTCTGAAAGTGTCAACTTTACAGAGACAAAGGAATGCAAATGTCGTACGTTGCCTAATAATAATATATAAGCACTCATTTTCACTTCAGATAAGTATTCATTTAGGCTTTTATTTCTTGTAATTTAAGTATTGGGCTTTTTTTAAGTCATATTAGAAAGGTGAGGAGAGGTCTCAGTTACTGCAATTACTAAGTTCATTATTTTGATACTTCATTTAAATGGGATGCCATGTGTTTCCTTCCACCCACCCTCCCAAGAGTGGAGGAAGGTGGATCTTATAGTGGAAATAAGTTTAGAAAAAATTGCCCAATGTAGTGCAGCTGTTACCTCATTTTGGCAGTTGGCAGTTTTCTTGGGTAGATTTTAACTTGAGAGGAATTGGAAGAAAACCAGAACCATCCCACATGCCATGTGACTCCCAGAAATAACAATTCTGTATTGAGCTTGTTAGGAAGAGCTATGAGCATCTGAGACTGGCTCACAGTGAAACATGTTTGTTCTTCCAGGAGGAAGAAATTAAGCCTCTGCCTTGTTACAAACTTTTAAGCTTTTTTTCTCACAACAGTTCAAGTAAATTAAGGTAAAAACTCAAGAGAGGTCTTCCAGCTCTGCCAAAGTAGAGAGATTTTTATTTCCCAGAAATAAGAAGGGCCTGTACAATGCTATCATGAGATAGACTTCACCCATTCAAAATAGGAATATTCAAAATATTTTCTTTATTTTGGAGTTATCATGATTAGGACAGCCTATCCAATGATGTAACCACTGCCAGGTGAAGGATAACATTCCCAGTTATTGGCAGGAACCCCCTAGATGGTGAAGCCTGTTTGGCAAATGATCTGCTCTCCCAGGGTGCAGTGTGCAGTGGAGGTGTGTGCTGAAGCACACGGTGATACAGAAGAGTCACAGTATCCTTGTGCAGGAGGGTATGGGGTTGATTGTCACTGCTTTGAGAAGCTGCTTTTAGCAACAATTCTCACAGTATGAAATACAGTGATTTCAGAATGCGTTTTTAATTACTCTTTGCTCTTATTTCTGTTTAGAGAAAAATTAAAGGTAAATACAATTACAACTAATGGATGTTCTTGTACCTAATTAAAAAGTAGCTTCAAGATGATTTGCTGTGGTTTGCCTGTCAGTTAAAAGTTTATATTACACTTAATTCAAAATAATTTCTTTATTTAAATATTGTTGCTGTGGAAAAGTTTATTCTTTGTGAAATCTAATGGAGTGAACTCTACTACAAGTAGCCAGCATAATGAAAACCTGTTTATTAGAAAGAAAATATTTAGTTTTTAAACAAAATACAGACTTGTTAAACTTCTCAGAATAAAAATGTTCTGTGTTATCAGGCACTCATTTTGCACTAAAACTAAGGAAAAATGTTATGTTCAGCACAGCTTGTAACTTACTCTTTATAAGCTGGTGAAG
Source organism: Chaetops frenatus (assembly GCA_013400775.1). NCBI lineage: Eukaryota > Metazoa > Chordata > Aves > Passeriformes > Picathartidae > Chaetops > Chaetops frenatus. The sequence continues at coordinate 2,938 of VZTR01032145.1, forward strand.
GAATCACTAGTTTCTTTTGATCTTTTTTTTAAAAAATCTTTGATCATGTTGCTTTGAAAGGGAAAGTACCATTGAAAGGTTGAGGATACAGTATTAAGGAATTATATCTTTGCTGACATTCATATTGCATGTGGAGCTGGCATGCCATGTGAATTCTTTGACTTTGTTCAGAGAACTACAGAGATTGGTATATTTTATCCATAAAAAAAAGAAGAAACCCTGTGAATTTAATCTTGTAGTGTTTCTTTCTTGGGAAATGCTTTCTGCTTTCCTGTGCTTTTAAACAAACATAAAACCAAATTAAATATACTTGTAGTCATGTATTTCTCTTATTCTTTGTAAATGAAAGAGTGAAAAAGATCTTTAGACCATTCTATCTGTCCATGTTTTAGTTGTTTTGGTGTTTGTTGTAAAGTAACACTTAGGAATGCCACAAGGTAATGTGGACTGAGAAGCAAAGTGCCTGTTGCTTACTGGTAAACACATTTCATAAATAGCCAAGGGAAAATGCTTAATTTTAAGAATTTTTTTTGACTTGGTAAATTACTTCGGTTATATCCAAATGTAAATACTATTTAAGATTATATTAAGACTAATAATAAATAAATTCATGTTATGTGAAATAAACTCGATATAAATTAGAATTTATAAATTAAAACTCATCACAAATAGGGCAAAAAGATCTGTGTACTTTCTTGCTGCCTTACTAAGAAAAATAGCCAGTAATTAGAACATTGGTGTGTGAATTATTTCCCCTCTAAAAAATCTGAGATATTCAGTTGTGTTTATACAACACATCGCAGATGAATGACTGAGTACTTCTAAAGTTTTCTCTTCAGTATTACAGTTTTTGTACCTCATGCTTTGTTTGGTCTTAAACCAGCAGATGGCATTTGTTACTCCATTTAAGTGCAGACTAACATATATTTTGTAAACACGGTGTAATTAACTTCAGTATATGGAGGAATCTTGTTTTATGAGCTGTGCTTCTGATGCCTCTGCATTTGTGCAAGTTCTTGTAGTTGAGATTCCACTTACTTAGCACTAGGTGTTTTGGGACATAGAGCAAACTCTGGAATGCCCTCTTACACATTCTGCAGCCTCTTGTCCTGTGGCCAGCAGCATCCTCTCTGCTTTTCTGGGTTTAATGCTTGTGTTCCACTCTAGCTGCTGTCAGGGACAGAGAGGGCTTCACTTGTTCCACTGTTCTGTGGGGTATCTGAAGCTGAGCAGGCTGGTAGGAGTGGAGGGACCAGGACTCTCTAGGGCAGCCTGTAGTCTGGTGGGGCACTGGAATACAGGGGCTGTGTGCTGGTGAGTGCATCTCTACAGCACATGGCCAAATGGTTTGTACTTCAGACTGTACTTTATGAAAGCCACTACTGTGTTCTAATTTGTTCTCTGTACTCCTTCATTCTATGAAAAAGCACTGTCCTTTCCAATAGAGTTACTTAGGGTTTGCTTTCTTTCTTATTTGGATATTTTTCAAATTGGACCTAAATGTCATATAAGCAAGGAACACTCCAGTTTTGGAGGAAAACAAAGGTATGAATTTAAAATATTTAGCTCAAGGTGGACTCATTTGACTTGGTCATTTTCCCCCCTAGGAAGTGTGCTGGTGATTTAAAATACGCATTGGCTTCCTGAAAGTCTTACTAAAATGTCTCTGGTTACTCTAGTATTTAGCATTCTGGTCTTTTACTGTACAGTGCAGATCTGATAGTGTAGTGTAGCTGCTAATATAATGAATAATATTTGCCTATGAGACTTCAGTTTAGGTGAACATTTTACTGCTGTCCTTTCTCTTACTTCCTCCCATTATCCTGTGTCAAAAATTATCTGTAAATATGACCCCAGATCACTCAGAGTTAATAATAATTTATGTGAGGCACTCTGATTCAGGACACAGTGTCCCAGGAAGGAGTTTTTGAACCTAAGTGTGTCTCATATGGGGCAGTTCCTTACAAGTTCCTTTAGCTAGGTAGCTAAATCAAGGAAGGATAGCCCAAACCTGTAGATTTTGGCAGAAGAAGAGCTCCTCTCCCCAAAGCCTCCTGTAGCCAAGATCCTTTCCACAGCAGTTTCTCACCTGCAGGAACCTTTACGTCTCCTGTGAGAGCCAGATCTTCGGCATCCTTGTTGTGACGGAGAATGTCCAGAATTGAAGCAGGGAGCTTCTCCTTGAGCCCAGTCAGATACTGAGCAAAATGTCTTTGTGGTTCTTCATATTCAGGAACTTCATCTTATGCATTTTGGATCCATAACCCATTAATGCTCAATACTCATCAACAGTAGTAATTAGTTAGATGTAAAATAAGTGGAATAAAACTTTTATTTGCTGCAAGGTTTTTCAGAGAGGCAGAGCAACTGAGTTCATGCTAAATTGCTTCACAATTTAACCTTGGATTTTAATATTAAAAGTCCATATGCTTGTATGTTTTTTCTATATGTTCTCACTGGTTCAAAAGCAAAAACAGCTTACTTCTGGCAGACTACTATTTTGTGTAAATGTAACAAAAAACACTTACATAGGTACTTGCTCTTGCTGCAAAGTAACATGGTTTGTACAAAACCTCTGATTGGCTGTCAAACTATCGTAAATGGTGCTAGCAAGTAACTACAGACCATTATTTGAGCAGTGTGTGATTTGGACGGTCATGGACCAAGCAGATTTCACCAGTACTTTTATATCTCTTGTACTTACGTGAAAGAAGCTGTTTCAAAGATGGTTCCTGGGTAACCTTTGTTTTATTATGGAGCAATTGTGTAATTTTTATTCACGTTCTGCCAACATCGATCTTGCAGTCTGAACTGTCCTATTGGCAAGCATCAGTGAGCACAGCACCTCGAGGGAACCTGTGAGACAAGCATGGAACAAGATGATGTCTTAGGAGGGAAATCCAGTTATCTCTGGCAAATTGGACTGTTTTGTTGAAGATTTTGCTTTTGTACTGAGACAGTTCTCTGTCCCCTTCTTGTCAGCATTACATTTGGGACTGTGACTACAAGGTATTTGATTTCAAAAAGACCAGATAATGTGTTGGTAGAAATGAGGAAACTTGATCTGCTGCCATGGTATGTGTCCACAGAAAATCACAGCATCTTAGATGATGAATTTGTCAAATTTTGACAAGAAAACTGATGGGAACTAAGTAGGAACTTTTAGCTTACACATGAAAAATCAGATGCTGAATTTGATGCTTTTCTTTCTCTTTTTTTCCAAGTTCTCACTTATTTTTCTATTCATTTTGTATCATCACGGTTAACAAGTAAATGATACTGTGTGGCCATGTGAGCTTAAATTAATGCTTCCTGATGAGAGCTGAAGGTATTAAATGGGTGCTGCATTTAAACTGGTGTACAGTAGATGCCAGTAGAGACCTACTGAGTCAAAATAGAAATATGACCAGTGTTTCCATAGCAACAACTTCCTCCTGGCAGTCCTATTTATAGCAGTGCTGCAGTCCCAGCCTCAGTGCAGCTCTCCGAGGGACTCTCTAGGAAGGGTTAACCTTGTTAGAAAAAATGTAGGCACAGAGCCACACTAAGACTGTATGGGTTTGCTTTCTTGTGTTTTACTAAACAATGAAGTTACTGATTGTGTTTATTTTCTTTATGAACGTTTTGAAAAATCTGTTTCAAAATGGAGAGCCATTAAAGCTGTAAGCTGTGAGCAAATACTGCTCCTCCTTCCGTGTGTTTAAGAAGAACTGCAACCTAGTGGAATAGTGCTGGATGTACAGTGAAAATCAAAACACATCTGCTTTTTCAAGAGCCTTTTTCTGTCTCTCTTTCTACCCATAATCCCTTCTGAAATATGCATGCCTGGCAAGACTCAAAATGGATTGTGTTCAATTACATAATTTCGGATGAAAATGTAGAGAGGTTTGTAAGTTACAAAAGGGCTATCTATATACTTTGTTTTGCATCCATTTCACTCAAGAACTAGAAAAATACCACACATATTGCCTAAGGCTTATAGCACAGACACTCTGGGTTTTTTAGTATATATGTAGTGTAAAAAATTTCATAGTCATTAAATACTTAGAAGCTTTTGCATTTTCTAATTCAAAATTAGGTACTTAAATTGTCTTCTTTTTATGAAATGTGCTGGCTGCCTCTTTCTACTTACAAATACTTCATTGGTCAATAAGAGACCAGCAAAATTTGGCAAGATCCCCAAGCTCTTAAAAATGGAGGATCCCTCACTAACATTTTGTATCAAGTAATTGCTCATTCCTTTTGTTATAAATAATTAATGCTGAAATTGGATTTTCATCTTTCATTCTTGAAACAACTGATGCATAAAGGAGAAAATGTGTTTCATCAAGTCATCAATTTTTAAAGCAAATAAATAAACTTTCTTTAACCTCTAGGAATAAAAATTCTTTATAATTAAAATGTTTATAATGTTTAATATGTTTATAATATGTTTAATATTTAAAATAAGATAGAAAATAGGTTGGTTTTTTTATTTAGAGAAATGCAACATGAAACCAGAAAAATACTGCTTCAAGAATTGGAATTAAGGCCTAAATTTTATTTAGCTGTAGGTGATCTGAAGTTTGTTTTCTATCGTAAACCTATTTTTCTTGGTCCTGTCAAGGAATAGATTTAATTGTCTTAAAAACTCTTGTTCATGATTGCAGGATTCTCAGGGTTAAGCTTCATTAAACACTAGAGAATGGTGTTATTTGTACAGTCCTACTTTGCCTGAATATGGAAAAATGCACACATTATCCTTTGAAAGTATTTAAAACGATTTCCAAGTAAAGTTACAACACATGGTAACATGCTGTTACTCAGCCATCTGGGTCCTTTGAGGAGAGGAGTGTTATCTCTTTCTTAATCCTTCGTTTTTAAGGCTTGACTCCTAGGGTAGAGTTTCTTCTCACAAATTGAGAAATATTGTTTTAGCAGAGGTTATTAAAATAAGTTGTCCATGTAGCTACCTGGTAGATTCTTTTTCAGCAAGGAGCTGGAAGGTCTGTGGCTGGGTTATAGTGCTGTGTAACATGCCACAGGGCATCAACCCCTGGGAAATCTGCCCAAGATTATGGGCTGACCATCAGGAAAATTATAAATGGCTTTGTTGCCTTTATCAGCTTAGAGAACCGCTATGTTAGCCCTTGTTCTTGGCTATCATCATGGTGTTGGCTGTTTATAAAATTGTAGGAAAGTTTTTACTGAAATACTGTTTATCAAAATACCAGAATTTGCACATGCAATGTTCAAATTCATAGTTGAATGTCTTACTGCTCTGAGTTTTTGAATGTGTTCTAAAATTTTGCCAAGATTTGGTGGTCGAAAGTCACCAAAAATAAAATTTCTGTCAAAGGAAATTAACATTTCAGTATTGACCTTGGCTGCAAGAAATTGGAACTTTGTTGTCTCTTACAGAACAGAAATTTCAGATTCTGCTTTGCATTCTGTTTTTCCTATATAGCATATAAATTATTTGATGTAATAATTAATTGGAAGATCAGTGTGTCAATAAGATGAAAGATTAAGTAAAAGGAAATAGGAGTTCCAACTTCATTTGAAGACATTGAAAGCCATGTGAGATGTGGGTTTGTATGGTAGTTTTCTGTATTGTCATTGGGCAATGCCAATCAACACCAAGAATTTCCTAAGTTAGGAAAGTATCACTGTCTGTGAAAATGTGACCAGCACTTTCTTTTCATGTTTTATGTGTGCAGAACTTCTGTAACTGTGTACACTGGCAGTAGTTCATAAAATTCAGGCAAACTCAGGCTTTCTCTTAGGTTTTCTTCTAAGAATTCCTTTTTGGTAACCTGTTTTCATTTGAGCCATTTAATTCTGGGATGTCAGAGGATGAGTATTTTTGATTCTTCTTTTGGCCCACCTCAGGTGTTCATGTTAGACATTTGGGTGCATTAAGAGCTCTGAACTTTGGTGGGCAGAGTTGCTCTGTGGCAGTTTCCACATCTCTCCATGGAATCGACATGTCTGGCAGACTGTAACTTATGTAATGTGAATTTTGTAAATTACTATCTTTTGGATAGGGGAAACTAAATGGTTTAGTTGAAGACCTGTGTGAAAGATAAGACAGGAGTGTAAAGGCTCAGAACCATGGGAGAGGAGAGAGACAAGATAAGCACACCATCATACCAGGTAGCTTTGTTTACTGGAGAAAACAGCCGAGGTTAGAGAGAATATGAGTCTCTTGGAAAGATTCCCTCAATGCCCAAAGATTTGTGGTGAGCTACAGGGGAAGCACATCTGTACAATTCCAGAGGCTCTTCAGCTCCAGAAAGTTCACCATGCAGGGAATAAGCATCTTGATGTTGTCTTAAATATTTTTTATACTGTTGTGTGAGAGGTGTATGGCCTTAGTCTGTTTTAAAGTGTTTATATATGGCATGTAATATGTCCGTCTCCTCTGCCTATTGGTGACCCCTGGTAAGGCAAACAGATCCTCGTGATCTTCACTCTCTCTTGTTTCTGGCAGCAGAGCCTTGAACCAATAGGATGTTGTAGATGTCATAATTTGTCTTGGAACAGAGCCAATGAAAGGGTGGAAGGCATGAGGTGGCATCCAGGGAAGGTTGAAGCACCAGACCCTAATGGAAGAGCAGCCTGGTCATCACTGAGACAGCTGATGCTCACCCAAATTAGCAGATGGCTGTGCAGAATGTAGGCATTTAGACAGTTGGTTCCAAATTTTGAACAGGGGCTGGAGAAAGAAGTTACATTTCCAGAGTATCTGGAGCCTGCAAGCACAGGGCATTCCTGGGCTTCATGAAGGGTCTAGAAATGTAATGGGTTGTGCTGGCCGAGGCTGATCACAAGTGTAGCAGTGCCCATGAGGAAGAACGTAGCCAAATTTGTGAAATCTGTCTGTCGGCATTTTTATTGTTTTATCATTGTCATGGGCAGTTTGTCAGCATGAGGGTTTTTTTCTGAGGCACAGGGCTGTTATGAAATGGTTATATAATGTCCAAGGGTGGGTATCTGCTTACATTTGAAAACTATGCAGTGAGAAGTATGGTGGTGAAAAATGAGAGGTACGTCTTTAACACGTGTTGACTGTAAGACAGGAGACAGATTGTGGAAAAGATATTTCAATCTTTCTTAAGAATAGCCTGAATTTTTAAGAAGCCATATTGTAGATGTGCAGAAATGTATGTGTTTCCATTTTCATAAAAACGAATATTTAGTAATACCCATTGTAAGCATGCAAAATTACATAATTTTCATATTCATATAATGTTAAAGACAGCTTCCAGTTTCTTTTCCTTATATTTTGTGCCATTCAAAGTTATACTTTCTAGACTACTCCAAGCTGAAAATACTAAGATGTCTTATGAAAGAATGAAATCTTTTCAGCAAGAAGTTAAATGCATTTGGTTCATTCATGGAGTAAGTAGAACCCAGTCTGAAAAAGTACAATGCAGTTTTGTTTAAATGTGCCAAAGAATTCAACTTCTTCACTGATCTTATCCACAAAGTAGGAAAATAATACATTTTTTCCTCCAATTATAAAATAAGTTTATGCAGTAGTGTTTGCCAGTAACTTCCTTGCTTAGGAAGTCGATTAGTTGAAAGCATGAGATTACTAATGATTAGATTCCAGCTGCTTATGTTTGCTATGATGATGCAGTACTCCATCTTAGTAACAGGAGAGGAACTGCAGAATAGTTACTTTTGGTTTTTTTCACACGTGGTTGTGGTAAATTAAAAAAAAGTCTATCTACTTTCTGATCTTTACTTCTGAACAGGTTGTTTGCAGTACTCTAACATAAAATATATACTTAAATATGAAGTGTAATGCATTAAAAAGCTATGAGAACCATGCTAGAGAAGTTATTGCTTGTTTTTTAAAAAACAAAACACTTTTCAATTTGCATGAAAGAGACTTCTTACTGGTATAAACCAGTACATCATAGAGCCTTCCTTAACAGGAAGTAGAAGAGAGTCGTGGTTAGCAAACATTGCAGGCAGGAAGCTCGACGCATTCATAGCTCTTAGTGGCGCTGGATTGTCCAGCTCCCTTCAGATGTTTTCTCTTTTGCTTTTGTGAGAGTCACTGGTGTGTGTAGATGGCAGGGCACAAGGAGGTCCCTTGTAACCAGGGCACGGGGACAGCCACGGCGCTGCAGAGACTGGAGGGCTTTGCTAATCGCCTGTTCCATAGGCACTCCAAGAATGGTGCGCACGAGCAGAGAGCAGCTCTGGAAAATGAGAGCCAGCAGTGCTCTGAGTTCACTGTCCAGTGGGACGAATCAAGTAAGTGTGGGGAGGGGTTTGTTTCTTTTATAGGTATTTGCTCTTCACTTTGCCTCATGAATGAAGTGTGAGCACTGATGGGTGATACGTTCTGGGCCAGTTTTGTAATTCATTACCTAAAGGTATTAATGGGAAGAAGAGCATATTGCATCAGGGAGGGGGAGATAGGGGCTGGTTCATGGACTAGTGGCTGGCAGGAGAATTTATCCCACATTCCTTCTCTTCTTTCAAAGCACGGTTGACTTGTTTTGGCAAGCCCCCACCCCAGTTCTTACTTCTAAATTACTTCTTCCATTTTCAAACTAAATCAGCAAGTTCAGCAGAAATAGAAGACTCTTAACTGAAGACTAGAATGTTTAAACTTTGAAATAGGCAGACATTGCTGTGCAGATTAAACTTCTAATTAAAGGGATTAGTATCATTCATAATTTTATTTTGAGGGATATATACATCAGAAATGCTCTATATTAGTGGTAAACAATATAAAATTGTGTTTTATTTTAACTATTACATATTGACTTAGTGTGGGAATGCTGATTAGCTTTCATTTCTTAATTAGTGAATTGTTTACAGTATTATTTGTATGGATTAAAACTTTTCATGGTTGTATTTTGAGTAATAAAAGAGATTTCAAAGAAATCACAATCTAAGTAAATTGACATTTGATTTTCTTTTTAATTTTAAAGCTGCGTAGTATTTTGCAAAGCAATTCTTGTCTCTGGTTAAATACTCATTTTTAAATGTTACAATATGGTAATTTATGATAATTTTGTTCCAAATTTCAGATTCATTGATGGATTTGAGATAGCACAATTATTTCAGTTGAAGATAGGCCATGTTGAAAATGCTTAGCATCACAGTGTTACCATGAAGAAAATCAGCATTTATACTTCTTACTTTAAATTAAAAATATTACATGAGTAGAGAGTGAATCTATTCTCAGAGGATAAGCAGTAAACATGGAAGCAAAAAGGTGTTAATGCAGTGATCTAAAATAGATTAAATCTAGGTCTCCCAAATGAGACAGAAGAGAATTGACTCGTTTTGTTGGGAAGATAAATGATGAAAGTGCATAAATTTTGAGCTTTCACTTCTCCAAAATATTTTCAGCTTGGTAAAAATAGGTGCATACTTGTGTTTATGTAGAAGCTCTTTTTTATGTAAATGACTATTTGAAAAAAAATAACACTGAAGCATTTTTGTTTATATAACATGAAAAAAATGGTAATGACCTACTGACACTCACAAATTGCGACCTGCTTGTATACAAGTCTCTGCTTTTTCCCCCTTTTCATAAGGCAGGCTTCCTAGTGTGACATGTTTGATGAGGAAATGGACTGTCGTGTCTCTTGATAAACATGGTGAAAATGGCTGTTCTGTGAATGCTATTTTAAGTCATAATTAAGCAGAGCAGTTGCATGCAGTTTTCTGAGCTGAAGTTGCTGAGCTGGTAGCTGAATGGTGGGTGACTAGCTTTGGTTTTGGGATGAAATTCTGAATATTTATCCTGAAACTCTACTTTCAATCTCTAGGTTATTTTTTAAAAATAGTAATATAAATTACTGTAGGTACCCATGAACTGAGACCATGTTTAAAGGTTCTCATTTTGTTACCACTGTAGCCAGAGTGATAGAGAAGATAAGGAGTATAGTGGAGGAAGTATTTCTGTCTACTTCTGACTCTTAATTAGATCTTCAGAAAAGTACATAATCTGTGAAAATAATTTGTAAAACATGAAAGAGAAACAAGGTTTGGGGGTTTTTTGTTCATTTCATTTTGGTTGGGTGGTTTGTTTGGGGGTCATTTTGTTTTGTTGTGGGGAGTTTTTATACCCAAGAGTGCAGTGTCATAGAATTGCCTAGAGTCAGGGAATTCAGCTTGTAGATTAATTTCACAGGAAACTTAACGAATAGGCAGTGTTTTAGAAACATGCTGGTGTTTGTCTTGGAAGGATATTTGAATATTCTCAACTATTCTGCCAATATCACTGCAATTTAGAAACATTAGTGTAAAGTTTTGGGGGAAGCTACTTAGCAGACAGAATGAATTACTCTTGAAGTTCAAGGCAAAAACACTCTTAAATCCTAAAAAAAATTGGAAAGCGACTTCTCAGAATTTTTGTTTTAGGCTTCAGGTAGAATCTGTTTGCAAAGGAAGCTAATGTATTTAATCTTCTGCTGTAATGAAATCCAATTGCAGCTCTGTTTCTTTTCTTTTACAAGCAGTTTCTGCTGAAGCTCTGGGTTTGCTGAAGGTAATGGAGCTACTGCTTGTTTGGGTGGACTTTGGTTGTCAGTCGCTGTTGTGAGTGTTGTGGTTTGAGTAAACTGCCATGTGGTCTATGGCCTTAGGGGATTTTCAGTGGTTGAGTTTAAAACTTAACATCTTTGCTTTGTTATTTTGATATATAAAGCATACGGTTTCTCTGACTTACCATAGATACTTAGTTGATGCATGAAATTAATGTGTTTTGTAGTATCCTCAGAGTCCAGAAGGGCAGAGGTGACTAAGGGCACCATAGGCCTCGAAATCTGTTTTAAAATGCTGACTGAGCACACATGTGATGGTACAGCCTGGGCTGGTAACCAGGTCAGTTGTGCTGCACTGCCCAAGGCTGAAAGGGACATGATGGGAGCCATCAGAACGATGAACTTCATTCTTTGTTTAGAAGTCTTGACTGTGACCATTTGCAACAATATGGAACCTACGTTTTGATTTTTTCTTTGTTTTCTTAGTTGCTTGTTGCTCTTTGAAAAATGGAAATGCGAAAAGAAGGGAGAATGAAGCTGCTTGGTTTTGAATGTAGAGACAGCAAGATCAGTGTGTGTTACATTCCTGAACCAATGAAAGTGTTTTCCAAATCTGCAGAAGAATATCAACAACTTGGATAACTGAAATGGTCAGGAGAGTCACCACTAGTGTATCTGCCATCTTCATAGTCCCTAAATTGAAAGTGTATGGGTGATGAACAGTCAAAGGAATATAATTTGGTCTCTGATTCAAAATAATGCCAGTATATTTCCAAATATAGTAGAATGATTTACAGAGATTTAGCCGAATAGTTACTTGTATCTGTCTGTAGAGAGAGAAAAATGCATGTGAAATATGAAATAATGTACAAAGCATACTGTATGAATTGCTTAAAGCTTTAGAATAACTACTAGTTGGGTACAAGTCAACAGATAATTCTGGTCTAAGGTTGCCATGGAAACAACCAGTGCTTGATATAATTGAGAACATCTTAAACCCTCCTGGTGTTTGCATGCTTTTTTCCCCTGCCATTTTGAGTTGCTTTAGACATGAATAGGTAGCATTGGTCAGAACAGTAGTAGTTAATGAGCAAAACCAAATACCCGTGTCCTGAATATTGATTTTGATATTCTACTGGTATCTTGTGCTTCGTAGTTTTTTGCATCACAAGGAGCTCATAAGGAAGAGCAGCTCTCTGGATTCTGTGTGCTCTCTTTCTGGTTAGTGTGTAAGTGTGTTTAGAGATAGAAGCACTGATTTGGTAGAGATTAACATACTTCATCAACTGTTGGATTAATATTTGGAGCAATATGTTTCTGAAAACTAGCTCTTCAGCATGAATGGTAAGTCTTTTCTATTCCCTTTTGACACATTTGTTTGATCTGTCTTCACAATCAGGGAAAATCTACCAGGTTTCCCTTTCTTGTCTGCAGAGCTGCATCGACTGCTGATTTCTTTGTTTTTGTAATCGGCTCTCTGTGGGTTTCTATGTAAAATTATTAGTCTTAAAGATTTGCAGTTTTTTATTAAACTGTTTGCTTTGCATGACTGGTATTTAGTGCTTTAAATTTTATTTTAAAGCTTTCTTTTAGAAATACCTGATTTGGACAATTTTGTAATTGAATATATACATGTCTGTTTCTGTGCCACTCATAATAAATTATTTTCAGTGAATTGATGTATATCAGAGAGGCCTTCTGAAATTATTGTAATCACCACCTAAAAATTCTAAGCAGACTTTTGTTGGTTTTCATCTGGACCACTTTATTCTGCTATGATTTTTAGTCTTCTAAATGCTGGGATAACAGAATAGTTGAGGTCATTCATGGAAGTAAGGGAGGGGAGTCTCATTTGAAATGAAATACCATAATAGATAAACTTATCAGGCAAGTATTTACTTTCCAAAACCACTGTGACTACTAATTATAAGGTACTTTGAATATAATGGAGTTATGAAATGCAATATTCTTACTTGTAATATTATTGAAAGTTGGTTTTTAAATATACAGATTCTGTAAATTTGTTTCCTTAAAAAAATACATCCATTGAAAATTGTTTGCAGAAAGCCCGAATAGGCTAGTTTCCGAAATGATGCCTTTTTGTTTCAAACAGATAGTCTGGAGCTTTGGAAAATGACTTGAGACAGAGATTTTTTTAAAAGAAAGACCAGTTAATCATGTATGTGAGGTTTATGTGCATGTGTGCCTGTGTGATTTTGCTTAATCCTACAAATTTAAAGGACCATTTTTACAAATATTTCACTTGTGTACATGGCATGAGATAAAGACTGGGAGGAGTTATCCCACTGCCTTATCTAATATCAGCTTGTCTATACTTATCTCATACAAATGTGTTGAGGTCATCTTCCCCAGAATGGAAAGTGTGGCTGTCATTTCCTCGGTGTACAAAGTACAAATGTCAAAACTGATACAGTTATTAAGACAGTGTTGCAGTACTTTGTAGGTACATGATGGAGATTTGTGGCACAGCATCATTCATGGCTGCTGAAGTAAACCTAAATGCAGGCTGTTCCTGAAAGTGGTGTCCCAGCCCCTGGTGTGTGCTCCCCACATCCCTGCAGGGGTGCTGGCAGGTGGGAGCACAGCATGAACCTGGTGGGGACTTGATGTGGCCACACAAGCCCACAGCCAGCCTGTACTTGCCCTGCAGGGACACGATGGCACCCTGACATCCCCACCACCACCTGCCCCTGCTCAGCTCTGGGGGAAGTGGGGGGAAGCGACAGCCTCCCTGCATTTCCTCCATGTCACATGGCCGCCTTGTCTGCTCATGGAGAGGGCTCTCCTGGGGTCAGAAAGTCTCCACTTTTCACCAGTTGTTACCAGGCTGGGTTTTCCATTGCATTGTCCTCTCTTTCTCTTACTGTTAGGTTGTAGCCTCCACAGGAATTGAGATTTGTGGAAATCAGCTCTGTGAATTCCGAATTTTGGGTGATTTTTGTTTGGATATTCTCTTATGATTTAGTCATAAAGGAATAAATTTCACACAAGCTAGGTGAGAAAAAGGTTATAGTTGTTTGTAACCGCAACAATTGTTTTGGTTTTTTGTTCGTTTAGTGGTGGGGGTTTTTTGAGGGCTGGTGGTTCTTTACAGAGTTGGGGGGGTTTTCTTCCCCCTGGGGGTTTATTCTGCAATTTGCGTCTGTAGATTTTGTTCATCTTGACATGCAGGCTCCCAGTTCCATTAAAAAATAGAAATAAATAGCTACAACTTTTAACAGGTGTCGATTCCCAATCAAAAATACCTATAAAGGAGTCTAATTTTGACAAGGGAAAGGTGACTATCTCCTGCTCCATCAAGATTAAGTCTTTGCTGTTAACATTTCCCTATTTAAAGCACTTATGCTTTTCAATGCACTTTTGTGGCTGGCTTCACTGTGGCAGTGTTACATTACACCCTGTCAGCGGATAAAATCAGATGGTTTCCTTGTGAAAGGCGGCCAAGATGCAAGTGAAACCTTGATGAAAAAGTGATGTGTTTTCTTCAACTGCAAGTACAAGTGGTTAATTTTTTCCCCCTTTTATTTCTTCTATTTTTCCCTCCCCAAAAAAGGTTTGGTTATATTTTTAGATTTTTTTTTCTGGAAAGGCTCAAGGAAAAGCTTTTTTTCTATTTCTTTGGACTTGTATTTTTGTTTTGAACAGCTTGAACAGATAAAACTATAAAGTCAAGTAACTAATAGTCCCAGCTCCCAGGGGTGAAAGGTGTAGTCTGCTAAATCTTCTGTTTCACTAAGAATAGGCTTAATATTCTGAAATGTCACTAATTCTGTGATTGGGCTACTACTTTCCAATACTGCAAATAGAGGTAATTGCTGATACAGAGGTTTTCACGCAAAAGACAGTTACCAGATGTGTGTGGAGACAGATGGGGCAGTACATGGAAAGGGCGTGAGCCACACTGATGGACTCTGCTGAAATAATTTCCAGTTTTGTGCACACTAGAGCATAGGCACATGTAAGGAGTGAAAGTAGTATAAATATCCTGGTTATGTGCACTGGGAACATTTCTAGGGGCATGCATGAACAAGCAGTAACTAATTATTCCCGCTGCTCAAAAGATTGTAAAAAACGGAAGGATGCTATGGAATTTTTACATGCCAGAGCTATACATCTTCCTATGTGTGTCTCATGAGACTAATACTTTCCTCTTTTCAATAATTTCCCACTGATAACCATTAGCCTCTGACAGCAAACTAGGGCAGTTTCTTGAGTTCTAACTTGGATTCATGTTTTGTTCTAGTTCTTGTACAAAATATTTAAAAAAGACAGCACAAAGGCTGCTGCATTGACATAGTTCTTAAAATGCATCCACAAAGTGAACAGTCCCTCACAGTGCTTGGTTTGGGGCAGAAGCAAAAAAATGAGATTAACAGAATTGACATTTCTTCCAAAGGAAAGGGTATTTGGTATGTTATAATCTTGAACTCTGACTTACTCTGGTCCCCATTACATTACTTATGTATATTTTGTTACCAGAAAGATTTTTTTTTTCCCCTCGTTGTTAGTTAACATCTCAAATTGTTTATATATATGTTGCTGGTTACTCTGAGAGTTTCTCTTAGTCCTGCTGTTGCAGGCCAAAGTTCACAGGAGTTTCCCAGCTTTAATTATGCAGGTTCTTACAGTCAGTTTTTTAACTTGCACAATGTTTTTGGTGTTTTTCTTTATTCATTTTTAACTGCTCATAGATACCCCAGCCCATTAAGAATTAATGTGGTTTAATTTCTTTAGCTTTTTTTTTTTCCAGGTTTTGCAGTTCAGTTCTTTGCAAGTTTTATGCCTGACTTTATGCTATATAAGTGCCAGTTTCTCTCTAAAATCTCATTCGTTATCAGAATGGATAATAAACATTCTTACCTGCTTTTTGCTTACCTTAATCCTGAGGCAAACAAAAATTTGTTATTCACTCGATGTGTTGAATTGTGAAATGTGTTTATTTACATAAGACTTCCTTATTCAGGAAGCCAGTGTCTGTTATTTAGAGGGTATAAATGAACTTCTCCTGCTTGGCTGGTTACTGCAGGCAGCCCTCTCCTGTAAATATTGAAACCATGTTGTGCAGGAGATATGTCAGTGCAGTGATGTGTCAGAAGCTCAGATCTTGTGGAGAGATGAAGAACTATTTTGCTGATCTACCCTGACAGCTGTGAAGATGTCTTGCTGATCCCAAAGTATCTATATGAGAATTTGTGGAGTTTTATTAATGCTGGGGCTGGGATAAGGTAGCTTATGGGAAGTGGACTTAGATGAGTGCACATAGACCAAGGCTGATACATCTGCTATTATTTTTATGCCTTGTATTAAATATTTGAAAAAAATAAAAAGCAACAAAATAGTTGCTCTCTGTCATGTAACTTGTTAAGTACATCCATACAGTGAACGGCCCCTGCAGTTGTTTAGTTTGGAGTATAACGAAGAAGTTAGTTCAGTAAAACTTCTAAAGATTACTTTTAAAAGGAAGGGGTATTTGTGCATGAGTGTGTGTGGTATTACTCCCTTCTTGCAGGGAATTCATTAGTCAATATGCAGATCAGATCAACTACCTGCAGATTTATGCTTGCTGTTGCTAATAATCTAGCCATAAAGCCTGGTCTCAGGAACAGCTGCCTGGCAGTAGATTATCCTGTGTAGTCACTGAACTTTTACAAAGAGGAAATGTGGGGCAGTGATATGGAGAGAGAAGTGGGTGCTGACCAGTTGGCCAGAACCTTAATGGTGCAGAGGGGCAGAGAGCTTAACTAGAGGCAATCTGCAGCAGGTGCTGTAAACATTTTTCTTGGTAAATGGTTTTGACTGTAAGAGGAAAATCTGATTAGTTTGTGTATTTGTATTACCTACTAGAATTTGCTAAAAACCTTTGCTCAAAAATATGATGCATTTACTTTATAGTAGTGCCCTAGAAAATGTTCTTGGAACTCATTCTTAAACTGTATTCTTTTTTTTTTCTCTCTGCATGGTAACCATGGAAATATATGCACTGCAGGAACAAAAGATGTTTGAATTTTCAAAATTCTCACACAGTTTTCAGTTTTCTTTGTTGTATTGTTAATACCTGTTATATTTCTCTCAGGAAGG
Organism: Chaetops frenatus; assembly: GCA_013400775.1. Lineage (NCBI taxonomy): Eukaryota > Metazoa > Chordata > Aves > Passeriformes > Picathartidae > Chaetops > Chaetops frenatus. Next base: position 19,536 of record VZTR01032145.1, read on the forward strand.
TGGTCTTTTACACTACAAGTCCTGTGGTAGTATAGAGGATGGTACTGCACAGCTGCAGCTCAATTCCTAATTGCTTACAAAGTACCTCAGTGTATGACAATTGAGTATATTACATGTTAAGATTCTCCACATAGATCTTTTCTGTATGAACAAATTTTTTAAGTGGGGAGTGTTATATACTGCATTTGAAAGTTATTGTATTAAACACATAATTCATTAATTTTAAATTTTAAGATAATAGAATTATTCAATACAATAATTGAAAACCAATAATTTAAGATTAGAATTATTTCTCAGAAGCCTTTTCAGCAGTCCTGTTTGGTTTGTTCATGGTCTTGTCACACTAGCACAAGCTGGTACTCTTTCAGAAAAGGAGCAGTTCTCTCCCCCATATTCACCCGCTTCTCTGGTCATTCCCTACCTTCTGCCCATTACTTTGCAGTCTGGGCTGGTTCCCTGACCTGGCTTGGCAGTCAGACACAAGAATGCTTTTGCTCTTTTCAAGGAAGGTCATTACAGAGAGGCAGGAGTTAGTGATTGTGGCAGGACAGGACTGGCCTGGGGGGTTTTTTAGCCCCTACTGAACACTGAACTGTAGCCTCATAAACCAAACTGCTGTTTCTTGGGCTTTTAAGCCTCAATTCGCATGGATTGTTGCAAGAGAGGAAGCAGATTTACAAATGTGTCATCTCCTTCAATTAATGCTTCAAGGGCAGGAAGAAGGTGTGAGTGAGACTCCTTTCCTTAAGCCAAAGCCTAGTTTTAACATATTCCAGAACTAACTGGATGCCAGTTCTAACTGATCCATTTGGAGAATTGAAACAAAAACCCCAACTCTAATCATTCAGCAAAAGGTTGCTAATAGCACTTTAATTTGAAAGGAAAACTTGAGTAATAAAGAGGGCTGCCAGCCTGAAGGACCAAAATACCCTAAAGGTGGGGTGGAACAGCTCTCGGCCACCAAGAGTCTGCAGCAGGCTTTGTCACATCCTCTATGTGGATATTCAGATGAAGATACTCTGCTTGTCAGCACTGAGGAAATCTTGCATATTATTATTGCTTTAGGATTTGAATAACAGATCCTAGGCTGGATCATAAGTTTTGGTTGGCTGCTTATGAGGCTTTTGGCATTTATCCTCTGTTGAGAGAGAAGGTACTTATTAAAGTATGTGTTTGTGAATTTTGATGAACGCTGGCTCTGGATTCTCTTTTAGATTAAGAAAGCGTAGTTTTATCTCATCTGTATATTTTTTTTGTGGAAATTGATTCGACTGGGACATAGATGCACGTACAACTCTGCTGAGCAGTGCTAGTACAAGCTTTGATTGCGTTTGTGACTGAAAAACTTTATGGTTTTGCATTATGCATTTGACTTTACTGATTTACATTATACATTTTGCGGGGCTTAAGCAAAATTTCAGGGATTCATGTCCTAGTTATTTGGGTTTGGTTCTATCTCCCCAGAGTGGCCCCTGTTATATTATTTCTTTTGGCACTAGCAGGTTTTTTGCACCTCTGAAGCAGTATTTTGGTATTTAAAAAAACATCAAAGGAGAAAGAGTGGATATTGGATGTGGAAATGAAATTAATTATATTATCTGTAATAAAAGTAGAGGGAAGTCAGTGTGACTGTGGCAGTTATGTGCAGTAGAGTATCTACTGCTCAGAATTCAACAAATCACTGTTTCTCTGATAGCTGAAAACCTGGCTCCTGTTCTGGTGTGTCTTAATCTGTCACATCTCTTGTGCATTCTGTTGCTATATAGCCAGCCAAATAAAGAGGTGAACTGGGTTCTTTACAGAACTCTTAACTTAAACTCTTAACAGTTTTAACTTTGCTTTTATAGAATTCAAAATACTGTTTAGTTCAAGGCATGAAAATCATGGACAGGATTAAAATAAGATTTTGCCTGTGTTCCAAAATTGAGTTGTAATGGATAAGAGCAATTTGTATTTTACAATTGCTGCATGTTTTAAATTAACTCCTGAATGTGCTCCTACGAAGATCAGATTCTAGTGCCTTCATCTAGTTTCTAGGCAGAAAAACTGTAACTGGTCTTAATTTACTGTTTATCCTGTTTCGTTCCCTTTTTTCCCATGCCTTTCTCTTTTCCACTTCTTCCCCATTCTTTCCACTATTCCATAGAAAGGTTTATAGTGTACAGTTAGATAACTAGCACTTCCATTTTACTAGCAAGCTTGTATTCAGTTAATAATTCTTACATGATCATGTATCTACTAAGAACTTTCAGGTTTTGTATTTCAGCAAATGGGCTCATTCAGAACTTCTCCATGTGTTTGGCTCTTTGTTTTGGGGGAGTGTTGGATTTTGGTGGTTTGGTTTGGTTTGGTTTGGTTTTTTTAACTGAAAGGTTCTTACCCATTTCATCTGGTAAGTTGGTTTGCTCTGCATCAACTGTTTTTATCATAAGTAGTGTTTAAAGAGAAATATGAAGTCAGAACCTTGCTCTCAAAGTCAAAACCATGATAAATGAGATATTCAATTGATGCAGTTCATTTATCTAGCCTTAGCAGAAACAAGGCAGTCTCCTTGCTGGTCAGCTCTTCACAGGAGGGCCAGTGGCTGTGCTCACTGTAGTGTTCAGACAAGGTGGACGTGCCCTCAACCAGGCTTATCACCTGGACTTTTTTCACTCACCATTTTCATATTGTGAGGAACAAAGTTTTTTGGTTTCATTGACAGTCTTGTTTCAATTATACCATTTTAGTTTGTGCTTTGAAGTGTTTTCCAGCTATTAAATTGTTAACTGGTGCTCACACTGCTTCCTCTAAGTGTATAATAATACTTAACACTTGGCTGTGTTCATTTTGAAACACTTGCCAGGGTGGAGAAACCTTATTTTGAGCTTTGTTATATTATTCCTGCTAATCATACATGAAATTTTAAAAAATTAAAGACAACAGGTTAATGGTGTAAGAATGGGGCTTAGAACCAGAATCAGAAGCTTCTCATTTGCATCTGAAATATGGTACCATAACCACAGGATTCACTGAGGTATCTATATACATCTTGATAAAGTTTAAGGCTATAAATACACTTTGTATAAAAAATGAAATATACATATACATTTACCAGAATCTCTTCATACATATTCATTTTTCCATTAAATGATTTAATTAAATAGCCCATTTAACTCCAGACTTCAAATGATTATATTACAGTTTTGGAACAAAATTTGAATTGTATTTTGATAAAGGGCATTTTAAATACCAGACAGAGATTGGCATTTAGCGCAGCAGATGGGGGTTTGTAGTGGTGCCCAGTGTTTAGTCTTAAACAGTTTAGTTCTTGCTTTCTTGCCGTGAATCCTAGCCAAATACTTTTTTCTTCCCCCCCTTACAAAAAATAAAATCCTGGCTTGCTGGCTCTTGTGGGAGATGTGATTGAGAATAACAAATACTGTGCATGTGGGAGGTGGGAGAAAGGCAGAGTAACTCATGGTAACTCTCAGGACTGCTCCATCTGTGACCCCTTTCCCTCTGCTGTCATTGCAATCCAGCAAATGAGAGGTCCTCCCTCTCTTGATTTTTTTTCAGTAACTTTCTTCATGCCTTAAACTGTGTTTTAGGTCAAAGTACTCATTACAGTACTCATACCCTTAGATAACAATTTTTTATAAGCATGTTAACTTTTCATACCAAAGTTGATCAATAAAACAGTCAAACATATTGTGAACTCTGTGAATATATTAATAGAGAACAATCTCCTCTTGTCTGGAGATGGGCACAGGGGTGTTTCAGTTTTGTGTGTAGCAGAGTTTTTTCATTTGACTGGGTTTTGTTGGTTTATTTGCTGGGGGTTTTTCTTTAATTCCTCCTATGCTGGCATTACCTAGGAACCTCTGGATCTTGGGTTCTTCTTGCCTTAGAACACTGTTCCAGCAGCCTTTCCTGCTTATCCTCATGTTGCCTTGGTTCCAAGCACAACTCTCCACAGGCCCCCTGTGATACGCAAGGGCATAGCTGAGATCTTGTGTTGTAGTGGTTCACTGCTTCTGACCAAGGTGAACCAAAGCAGGCAGAAATTGTAGGACTTTCTTAAGTCATGCAGTTGTGGCCATTATTCCATTTCTTCCCACCTTCTTCTGAATCTCACGACGTTTGCTGCTTTGGGTGTTGGCATTGCATAGAACCTGCCTCTCCTGCCAATGCTTGCTCATGCTGGTCACAAAGGGCTGGGCTTGTGCTGTGTGTTGGTGCTTGCCTAGTCCCTGGACAGCTGGTGCATCCTCTCCAGTTCCAACTGGTGTCCTTCCTGCCATGTTTAGTTGTTTCTGCTGTTGTCATTGTTGTGCTGATGCTGTTACCTGTACTTTGCTGTCTCCTTTCTTGACCAGCAGCTCCTCTTGCTTTGGATTTAGCTACTTATGCTCCAGCTTCTACTGTCCAGTAAACCCAGTTGGAGTAGGGTCGGCTGCTGGTCTGTGCATACTCTCCTTGCCCCACTCTCATCTTCACTGTGGAGAACCTTTATGGGAACCACATCTCGTTCCTTAATTCCTTTTTTTCACAGTCTTACAAAATGAACTCATACTCATATGGTGTCCATACCAGATCCCTGTGTACATTCCACTTTGCATACTGTAACTTCAGCTGTGCAGTTTAGGCTTCTCAAGTTGCTGTTATTGGGTAATAGGACTGAAATCTGATTGAGATTTTTTTTTTTTTGGAGACTGCTTGCCACTTCTGTGCTATCTACCACATGCCATGCAATTCACACATGCTGTCTTCTGGAACAAAGTGCTAAGTAGTGGGAAGATCACCCGATTACAGGTTTTATTGTGATCCAGCATGCTGTGATGAAGATAGATACACTATTGTTAGCAACAGTTCCGTAGATGTGTATGTCTTGGAATAGATTAATTATTAAAGATGCCAACTTGATCTCCTGAAGTTTTCTAAGCTGTGCTTATTTCTGTGATGCATCATCTTTTTTTCATACTGATTTTAGCTGCCTTTGGTGATTTTTTTTTCTTTCTTTGCTCAAACATTCTGTGATTTAGCATGAGTCATTCTGTCTGTGTGGGAAAGGGCTGGTTTATTACAGGGTCTGTTCTTGAGTGGGGAGGGGAAAGGGTGGAATGTATTTGTGTTTTCTATGTGTTTGTTGTGGAAATGCATAAAACTTTTTTTCTTCTTCTCTTTCTTTCCTCTCTTCATCATCTCATCTGTGTGGGTGAATGTTCCTGCAAACCCTTGGGGAACCTATAGAGACGTTTGGTATGCTCATTCCTTCATTAGTGCCCAAAGTCACAGATGCTAGGTACAATTTAGACTAGAAAAGCAAACAAGAGCCACATCATCACAATGTAAGGTGGCTAAAAATGTGCACTTGAGGAAAACCTCTAAGTCATCATCTATTACACCTATTTGTTTGCATCATCACAGTAATACCAATGGCCACTGCTACCCAGTTGACATATATTTTGACTCTGCACTTGAAAGTAGAAATTAAGTGTGTTCTTCTGTAGCAAGAGCTGCTGTTTTGTTCTTGAGAGATAATTTTCAAAAGTTCAGATTCCAAGTCATGTTTTGAGAAATGACAGAAATGCATACACTTAAATTGCCTAAGTTCTGTTTGAAAGCAGCTGTGGAATTGTGTTGAGGTGTAGGAGCCCAGGTGACTCTGAAAGTGAGAACCAGGCACAATTTAATCTACTCTCTCATTAGGAAGAAACTATGATTTTAATAAAACAGCACAAAACATGAACCTGTTTTTAAAAGACAGTTCTTTTCAGATAAATTATTACCATTGAGTAGCTTTATTTTGAAAATGTATGTTCGGTGCTGCTTTCTAAGAAAAGAGGGCCAAAGTGAAGTAGAACAAGGTAGGAGTTTTGTTGCAAGAGAGCTTGTGGCTTAGTGGTATTCTAGAAATGAGAGATTTTTCTCATGAATCCACAATTTGAATATTTCCAGCTAGATCACATTTAGTTCATAAACAGCATTCTTTATTCCATAAGTAGAACAGAGAAAAAAATTACTGTAAATGTCATTGTGTATTTTTATAAATACTGAATAGTCATACTTCAGTGTGAAATATGTGGAAACTTAAAATATTTATTTATATGAACAGAGATGGTATGAGGGACATTTAAGACATGTGAACTGTAATAACATGAAAAAACAACACCAATTACTTTGTGTTTTAGTAGTGCTATATAGTGTCAGTGTTCACATCTAAGCTACAGCCACTTAAGTCTGAAGGCTCAGCTTTTTGGTAATCTTAATGACCTAGGTTTTTTCTTGCCATTAAGAGTAAACATTTGTGCTACTTTGACATAAATTGATGTTTTAAAAACTATATCAGTACTCCTCACTTAATCAAGTCATCTCTGTTCTCCTAATGGAAGAAGGATCATCAAACATAAATTTGGATAGTTTCTGGTTTTTGTGTTGAAAATTATTTCATGCCACAGGAAATCCTGTCCTATCTTCAAATTAGGATAATTAAAAGTCATTACATGAATAAACTCTATAACTTAAAAATGAAGGAAATATCTTCTACATACAGAATAAATATGTTTATATTTTTTGCTAATAAGCCACTAAAATATTTTTAACACTCAGTTAGTTTTAATACCAGTTTAAAATAGTTTCTTTGATATAAACTATGTTTTTATTGCTCTTCTTAACCATAGATTTAGAATACTGAGTATGTTCCTCTTCTGTGGTATTGCTTGTTTCTCTTAAAATAAAATTACTGAGTGGATATCATGCTTTAAACACTTTTCTAATGTTGAGGTCTGCCAGAACTTTTGACAACTTTTATGAAACTTCCATTTTATTTAGTGCACCACACAGTGGTGTTGGGAGCCGTAAACCTCCTTTGAGTGTTTTGTGATAACCAAGTCCCATAGCACACCCAAGAAGGATGGAAAAAAGGAAAAAAATGAATTTACAACCAGCCTTCTCCAGGTTGCTGTTGTTTTCACTGCTGCTGGAAGTGTACCAGTATAAGAAGAGAATTTTTGAAGTTTTCTTTGTCAACATTAGTATTCACTGAAAAGTACAAAGAAGTTCTGATTCAACAAGTGTTTTGTTTACAACCTGTTATAAACCTAATTTTTCGACTGTCAGAATGTAAAATGCATTTGCTAAAACACAGATTTCTAGATATGGACTAGAATAATCTTGGCATATTGCTGTGTATTTTTAGCAATTGCTTGTGGCAGAACGTCACAGTACAGAAAAACCACTGTTATTAAAGTTGTATTATGTGAAATGATTCAGAGAACACACAACCAGTACGATATTTTCTTGATTCTGTGACTCTTTCAGAACCACAGCAATGTCTGAAACACCTCCCATTAGTGACTGTGCATGAAGTAATCTGCATTGATTTTCAAAAAAAAAAAAAGAGAACAGCTGAGAGATGATCTGAACAAAATACACTGGTGCACATTTTAAACAGTCATCCAGAATTTTGCTGTTATACTTTCCTTCAATTTCAATGGAAAATCAATATTAAAACTGCATATTCTCTGACTGTGGGCATGCCTAATGTGCAGTGTCGTTGTAGCCCTGTGCTTTGTCCTTGCTTGCAGTAATGCTGTCCATTTAATCCTTGAGCTTGCAAACAGCCTTTAAATAAAGGTGATGAGGGGAAAAAGCAATGAGATTGACATTACACTCAAGCAGCTGAAAGAAAATGCAACATTTTATTTAAAGAGATAAGAAGTCAATCTTTGTGGAATGGCTATTTATAAATGTCAGGTGTTTGGTTTTTTCCCAGTTGAATCGAGAATGTCTAACATCACCTTAAAGCCTGCTTGCCTATAGAGTATTGTGAGCTGTTAGAGCTGGCAAAGTTTAAGTCATTTGTGTAGAATGATGTAGTTACTCCAGAAAGCTTAGATATCACCTGGAGATATGGTAGAAGTTCTAGAGACATTGATGCTTGCTTTCATCCATGGTGAAAATAGCATATTATCAATTGAAGAAAGAAGTTGATAATGAGGTTTACATATTTTGTTAACAAAACATGTCCGTTACACCCATGATGAATTATATTAATTAAAATGTACTTTTTTTGTGTGTTTTTAGTGAAAGAGTTCCTAGCCAAAGCCAAAGAAGACTTTTTAAGAAAATGGGAAAGCCCCCCTCAGGTATTACTCATTTAAGCATTCAGTACTTTTCTGTATTGCATTTTTTGGATAATGTTATCAGTATGTTATCACTTTGTAATGAGTAGTGCAGAAAACAGAAATAATTTTAATGCAATTTGTAAAGGAGTTACAGGTTTTTTTAATGCCAGCTTTGTCACTTTTCATTGAAGTTCATCAACAAAGATTTTCAGGTCTTCTCCAGATTTGAGCTGATGAAATGCTCCCACTGAACAACAATTTATAAGAATGATGTTCACAATCATCATGACAAGACTCAAAATCTATTGGCATGTTTTTAGTTGGCTTTTTAAAATAACCATAAGCATTGGCACATCTGTAATTTACCATGTTCATAATTTCCACCTTGATAGTGAGTGGAATTAAGAGTATTAAGACTACTGCATAGGGCTTGGGAGCAGGTTAAGGAGCTTGTTAGAGGGAAATCTTATAGATTTTGGGGAAGGTTAATTCTTGTTCTAGAGCAATATTTGAGATGCTATGGCAGTGAATATGAGAAAATGTACTCTGGGATGTGCTCTTCAGACAACTCTCATGTAGAATTACCTCTGGAGCATGTTCTAATATTCTTGATCGTGAAGCGTGAAGGGGTTATTTATATGGATGTTATATTCATGATCTGTTTACTGCTAGATGTTCCTTACTAAGCATGTATGGACAAATTACAGAAATGCTGATATAATTCAGTTAAGTCTTCTTCTGTTTTAATGATCATGTGCAGTGTAAAATCTCTTTTCAAAATTTGGCAGGTATCAAATGATAGCAGTATAGTTGGCTATAGTTGTCTTTGATAAATGTAATATTGCTCAACTTTTTTCATAATTGAATTCATACAGTTAAAATTGTCTTTGTTATTAGTTTGTAAATAATGTGATTAT
>VZTR01032145.1:30827-124054 GCA_013400775.1 Chaetops frenatus
CTGAATAAAACGGTAGGACAGTAGCTGACAGGCTATGGAGTTTTAGAGTTATACAGTAAAGCAGTACTGATCTGGACAATATAAAAGTTTAAACTTAAGGCATCAAAGAAAAAATGTTGTTTTTCGAAAGAACAAGAGCTTGGGCACAAACAAGCTGCTGGAGAATCTGCCATTACCAGACACCACTTGCTGTATGGGAAGCTGACACTGGCCATGCCCTGAGCCTGGGCGTAAGTGTGAACAAAGCTGTGTCTGAAGCCCCAGTTGGACATTCTGAAGTGTTGAACAGCAGCTTCAGCCTGGGGTATTGCTGTTCCACTCCAGTATGTCTCTGGGAGGAGGTGCAGGAACAGGGGTGAAGTCTGGTCTGGCATTGTAGCTGAACACCTCACAGACAAGAGCCTTGGCTTTCTTGCTTGGATGGACAAGATCATTCCAGTACCATAGCTTATTAGGGATGAAGGAGGCACCTCCTACAAATGAGTTGATTTGAGTAAAACTTTATTTGTACCATAAAGATGTGAAATTCAAAAGAGATTTTATGTTTTTAAATCATTATTTCCTTTGTATGATGTTTATTTCAAAACAGTAGTGAGTTTTTTATAGGTACTACCTTTTGCATCTAAAAGTTAAATTTAAATACAGTTTCAGTCAGGGTTGGAATGTCTTAATTATCTCTTATTTATAGCAGTTAGATTTGATTTCCAAACATAAAAACAGACTTGTTTTGATCACTCTTGTACATTTTCTTCTTGTTTCCTATGGAGTGAGGAAAAAAAACTTTACTTAGAAATCATGCCATTCTGAAAATGAGTTATGGATAAATTGTGCAATAGGGATTAAATGGATAGAATACATTATGCAATGTTGGAGTCTAACACAAGGAAACCAATTATTAATTGCTGAGAAGGAACAGTGATCAGAAACCTGCCACTTTAGCAGCCTAACATTTTAATGGATTATAAGAAGTAACTTGTTTATAAAAATGGAGATTCTGAATTTGGATTCTCCTTAGTTTTGTCACTAATGTGTGAGCTGTATAACATAAGCCTATTTACTCCTGCTCACAGGTAACAAAATTCATAATTTTGTCCTACACAGTTTACTGCCTTTCTTAGCAAAGGGTCCAAAGACCAAATGGATTTTATTGAAATGCTAAGGAAGTATGGCCATAATAAACACAAGCAATTCTTAGAAAATGCAGAGAGGTTTTCCTTACTGACTCTTACGCTCAGCAAGTAGGAAGAAACACTATTTGTAGAGTTGTCTGCCAACTGTATTGCACAAGTGTTACTCTTTAAAATGTTGTTAGACTTTTTAATCCTTTCTTGGTTCTGTTATTGTACTAGGAGTCCATAAGGTTTTTCATTTTCTGTAAAGTTACAAGCTTGCTTTCAAGTAATTGTTTAACACTAAAAAGTTTATCAAGAACTATAAAGTATCACTCTTAAGCAGGAGATTGTTTTTTCTCTCCTAGGTCGTCAAACTGAAGCAGATAGAACACACACTGAATGAGAAGAGGATATTACAAGCGGTGAACTTTCCTTTCCTTGTTAAACTGGAGTATTCTTTTAAGGTAGTCATTATTTTCAAAGTAGTTGATGGGTTTCAGGGAAGTGCTTTTAGATGCACTTTAGATATTAAAATATATAACTTTTGTAGTACAATGGTTCAAGTATTTTTGTTTTCAAAGATGCTTCATTTGGCACTGTTGCCAGAGCTTGAGTAGGAGTGGAGTGCACTCGTGTACACTTCATATACCCCAGTTCATCGGGTAATGATTGAAAGGATATCTCCAAATAAAAAAATTAAGTTAAACTCTTCTGAGTTTTCTCTTCTTTTGGAGGGCAACTGGGTTTTGTACAGCAAGGGAGGTTTTAGGAATCATTGTATCTTTGCGAGATACCAAAGCATGTCTTCTGTACCAATGCATAGAATGATAAATTTGTAATTATTCTGCAGATTTTTTTGCTTAAGCTTTACATCTCAGGCAGGTCTTAATGACAGTTTTAACGAGGAAGGAAGGAACTTTGAGTTTAGCTTCTTATTTCATGATAGTCTGTACTAGTTAGTCTGTAAAGAAACTAAGAAGCTTTCTAGTTTGTATAGAGTGATATCTGCCTTCTTTTTTTCTTCTTTTCTTAAATGAGCAGACATATTCTACCTTAATCTTCAGAGGTTTGGGGTGGGTCTGTGGAAACATGAATACCTTAGGCTGTCAGTTATAAACATTGACGAGTTCAAGGTCTTGCCTTGCAGTAGGCATTTACCCTCTCTTCCATCAGGTCTCTTACACACCAGTCTGCATCTGGACCTCACTAATTATCTTCATTCAGATTTGCTTTAAAAGAGATTTCTTGAGATATATGATGCTTCTTTTGGACTTTGTCAAGAATTTCTACCTATGTTGCATTATATTTGTCAATGTCATGGCTACAATTAGGATGGATACAATTTTTCATTTTCATTCATTAATAAAATGTACTCTATGTAGGAGTTACAGAGACTATAGCATGCCTAGTGTATATTTGTGTGCATTTATTTGTTTTCTTAATTTCCTTAGGACAATTCTAATTTATACATGGTAATGGAGTATGTTCCTGGTGGAGAAATGTTTTCACATCTAAGAAGAATTGGAAGGTTCAGGTAAGAGTATTACTGATAAAATTCCTTTAAAAAGGCTTAATTTGCTGATTTGGGAAGAGGATTTTATAAAATTTGTTAGCATTGAAGAAAAAATTCTGAAGGGTTAAGTGTGTTTGATTTACCTCTTGTTCAGTGGACTTAAATTAGGCAGTGAAGAACTAATTATTTTTCATTTAATACAGGTATTTGTCATCTGTGCATGATAGAATCTTGGAATTCCTATGCATATTGTCACTGAAATTCATGGTAGTGTCTAAAAGTAAAATTTTAAGTCAAAGTTCTGCATTGTGGGATATGTTCATCTTGATTTGTATGTGTATTTAAGCTGCAAGGTGTAAATTTAGGGGATGCATGTATCAATTCTGAAAATGTTTGCTTTTGCTTTTTCTTGTTACACAGTAAAAGAACAAGTTAAAAGATACTTAATTTGTCTATCCTTGACAGTTAGGTGGTTGTTTCCGAACCTTAGCATAGCGCTGGGGTACTTAATATTCTTTTAATTCTTCACAGTGAACCACATGCACGGTTTTATGCAGCTCAGATAGTGCTAACATTTGAGTACCTCCATTCATTAGACCTCATCTACAGAGATCTAAAGCCTGAAAATCTTTTAATTGATCAGCAAGGATACATCCAGGTATGATATTCTTCATATATTTAGGGATTGAAGTTTTGTCTTGCAGTATAGATTTAGGTAATTTGAGAAAACGTGTTTAGAATAAATGGTCTATTAGCATGTTTGTGTGGAGCATTCAAATGCCCTACTGCCTAGTAATGGTTAAAACCAATGGGTTGTACTTCCTATGACTAAAATTAAGTATGCACAGTAGAGCTGTCTGCAGTTGAGCCAGTTGTCATGATTTCCCTTGGGGTCTGTGGTGAGAAGTAGGTGATTACATGGTTCTGTTCATCTGACCTATTTTATACGTCTGCCCTAGAACAAGATGAAAGGTGCCCTAAGATGTCTGTTTCTCTGCACTGCCTGTATAAGTAGTTTAGGAAAACCAGCTTAGATATTAGCCCTGACCCTATAGTACTTAATGTCCATCAGATGAATCCCACCCTTGGAGAGTCCTAGCCTTCCCAGCATAGCTGGAATGGGAGCTGAGTTGAGTTCAGATCAGCACTGCAGTGTTCAAATGACAGCTTTGGTTTTACAGCAGCCTCTCATGGCATCTCCTCATCTTCCTCTTAGCTCTTATGTTTTTAGCTAAATGGCAAATGGGAAGACAGATTGCAGCAATAAGCACTCTGCAATGCTGTGCAGTCCTTAAACCATGGGTTCTTCTTTCCTTATTGTACCACCTTTTGCAACATCAGAGTCTAAACAAGAACATCCATAACAACAATTTGACAGAAGTGGAAAGGATTCATATCTTATACTGTTTATAACTGTAAAATAGTTTTGCATGGAGTGTAAGATAACACTGTAGGGAGATTAATACAAGTTCCTGTAATGTGGCTGGGGAGCACAATTAATATAAAGCTATGATTGGTTTACTCCAGCACTGGCAACTCTGTCTGTGCAACAGTATGTGTTTGTGATGGTGGCAGAGGGAGGTTTGTGTTTGTATGTTGGTGCTGCAGTTCCATTTTCTTTTTGCATTTTAAAGCCATTACTGTTTGTCCCGTGTCTGCAGTGTATTACTCTTACACAGACTGATGTGCATTCCCAAACACAGAAATGATTCTTTGCTGACTGCAGCAGGTCTCTCTAGTCAGCACGTCACCCACCCCATTCAGTTCCAGCTGCCAATGCTGTTATTTCTACCAAAAATGAAGAAAGGCTGCCTTGATAGTTTGGAGTTTGACTTCTTTAGTTGTGATACTAATGTACAGCAACATCATCACAGGTTATTGTATAATTAGCAGCAATTCTCATTTGGTACAGTACGTTTTCTCAGTGAATGGGTTGAAATTGAAACCAAGAAGGAGGAAACAAAAGAAACGGATCCCCAAACAAGCATAGACTTGGTAGCTTGAAACTGATCCCAGAATTTCACATGTAATTACCTGGGTTCTGTATGTATTCTACAATATGGTCCAGGAAAAATCACAGTATGATATTGCATACAGAGTTCTGAAAACTTACTGTAGAAAACATGGCAAGTGAAATGAAGAATTTATAATGTTCAACTACTTGCCATTTGTGAATACAATTACAACTACATTTTCCCCTCAGGCCTCAAATAAACAAACTTGACTCTGGTGATGCTTTCAAAGATACCTAGAATCAGAAGTTACTGGAAGACCTCTTCTATGTTGTATTTTTCCCACACTAATTTTACATATGATCTTTATACACTTATGCAATGATAATCTAATTTTACAAGACTGGAGGATATATTGATTATTTTTTTGATTCATTTATTTGTTAATCAAAGGAAAAGATAAATACCTTGTTTATATTCTGCAAATTTTCAGCATCACAAACAGTCTGATGTTAAAAGTATAAGAAAAATTAATAATGTAATTGCAGTATATGTGGAAGATTAGTAAGCCATAGTTCCCACTGATTTTCAAATTAGAAATAGAAGCTGTTGTCAGGGTGATAATACACATTTTGTGTTCTTTATTAATTTTATCATGAGACCTATTTATCTGACTTAGAAGAAGTACCAGGTACATCTGACTATATGATACTACATGGTATGAGAAATAAATTTTTCCCCTTAAAAATGGCTTTCCAAAATATTTCTGAAGTACTTAATTTTAAATTTCTTTGTAGCAATGCACTTACAGTAAATTTATTTCTTCTAATGACAGGTCACGGACTTTGGCTTTGCAAAAAGAGTAAAAGGCAGAACTTGGACGTTATGTGGGACTCCAGAATACCTGGCACCTGAAATAATTCTCAGCAAGGTACTTTGTCTTGTTACACACCCATGCATTTGATATAGTTAAAACTTCTCACCCAATTATCAAGCTCTTAGGGATACACAATTGCTGATACTTGAAAAAATTAAATCTTGACTAGTCAATTCTTTACAAATGACGCAAAATGAAGTCATTGCATTGTAAATATTCTTTTAGTATGCCAAAACTTTTACCAGATAAAGAATTTTCACATAACTGTACAGAACTTTCTACGTATGCTTGCCACACAACTTGTGAGGGGCAAAGAGATTTGAAGAACCTGTAATTATGTTATTTAACTGACATCCTTGTCAGAACAACAGATCTGAGTGATTACATTCTGAAGTGTTAACATACTAGAACAATAACTCCAAAGGTAACAACTGCATATGGGATGGATCAGTAGTCATTACATAACAAGTTGCAGACTTTCAGGTTTAAGGCAGTTGACATGAAATCAAACATGACAATCCACTGTTTTTACACCTGAAGTACATGCAGTCTAAGTTGACTGTAGTGCTGTTTGTCTACTACTTGCATCAAGTGTTCCAACATAAAAGAAGTATTATTCATCCTGTAACTGTTTAACTCTAGCTCTGCATGTTTTGCAAATGGAAAACATAGAATTGCTTATGCTATAAAATAATCATAGTGCATAACATTAAATTACACATTTAACATGTGCTTTAATTAAATACCTTACGCAGATCATCAAAAGTGAACAAAAAATATTTCTGTTTGGGGAAAAAAATGTTTGTTATTTGCATGGGTTTTTCACCTGTGCAGCTAAAACAGCAGAAAAAATTGCAATGCATCTACTACAAAGTCTTCAAAATAGATTTTCCTGAAAGACTGAATCTGAGCCCTGAACTTTGTAAAAATCTCAGAGAACATTTATGTAATTGATGGGTTTGTTGGTTTCTTTGTTTTTCGTAACATTGAATAGGACTTAACAATTTAAGGTTCAGGCTTTTAAGATCAGATAATAAATTACTCTAACAGCTAATTAACTAAACTTTTAAGCTCTTTTAGCTAGTTAAGTACATATGAAACGGAATGTTCCAAAATGTGGATAATTAAGCAAAAAGGTGACAGTGTACAATATAGGGAGTGTTGTCATGTTACAATGAAATTTCCTTAAGCTTTGAAGAATTATCAATCTGTAACAGGACTGTTTTCATTTCAAATAAATAAGTTGTGCCCATATCTGTCACTTAGGGGGTCTTGTCACAGGATTGAAAAGAAATCACTGACACTCATCACAACAATGTGTGCAAAATGCTTCATTTCCATCTCTGTTTCTCTGTTGTCACTGTATTAGGTTTTAAGTGTATTGCTCTTGGAATCTGTGAGTGCCAGTTTGGTTGGAGTTAGGTTGTAAGTTCTGCATTAGACGAACAATAATTCATATTCCATAAATATATAGATATGTACTGAAAATCTTAACCTGTGTTGGAAACTGTACTAACAGTGACATGTTTTATTTTATTCAGGGTTACAACAAGGCAGTGGATTGGTGGGCATTAGGAGTGTTAATCTATGAAATGGCAGCTGGATATCCCCCATTCTTTGCAGATCAGCCCATTCAAATTTATGAGAAGATTGTGTCTGGAAAGGTGAGTTAAGGCTCTGGGGTTTTTCACAAAGGCAGTTGTTTATGTAGAACCTGGTTTTTGGTGGAGGGGGTGCAGAATTCACTGGCCACTAGCCAGTGAGCAATTTGAAAAGGACCTAGGAGAAATTTGTAATGTACATTTCATAAGTACAGACATTGTTACTTGAAAATCAAAGCTATAAAAATCTGTTCCTTGCCTTCAAATTTAAAATGCACATTACTAAATTTACAGACATTGTGATATTATATCCTTTTATGCTTGGATTAATGTGATCCAACGACTATTAACAACTACTTAGCTGTGTGCTTAGTTTGCCTAGCTGTTTTCTAGAATTTTGTTGCAGTTTTTGAGAAGCCCTGAAGAGTTTCCATCATTCCCAGTAGGTCTCTCTACTTCCACAGTCTTATAGCTAGACAGGTCTAATATTCTGTTTGGCTTTCATTGTTATGTAAAATTTTTTAGAAGCGATTCCAATGTTTCCCTTTTATTTTTCATTACTATCTCTTAGTGTGCCAGATAGCACCATAATGTGGTCATTCTGTTGCTTCTCCTGCCAGCCAGTGTTGTTTCTTTGTGCTCACTTGATTTGTTCCAGTTGTTCTCCTCCTTGCCCCTACACAGACACATGCTGTGCTGCATCTCAGGTGCCTCTGTAATTCTGATCAAGGGCAATACCTCAGTAGACCCGTAGTGCACTGCACTGAGGCTGATTCTTATTTAAATAAAAAAGGTGGTTGATGGTTGCTCTTTGAAAGGTTTTAATGCTGTGAACCTTCAGCTGTGTCCATGAATATATATGGGAATTAATTTAAAAAGACATATTTTTAAATAAATCATTTTCTTCTAAACTTAAAACAAAATATTGGGCATTTTTTGTACTTTTATCTAATTGGCTTGCCATCTGTACCGTTAGTCATCTACCTTTTTTACTGAGTCCATGAATGGACAGCTGCAGAAACAGCACTGGACATCAACTTTAGAAACTGTAATTCAGTCCTCAGCTAGCAGTTGTTTATAACATGGGGTCTTTCATTTATTCTACTTAATTTGCTTAGCTCTCTACTTAAAAACTTGGGTTAATATTTCCTTACTTCTCAATGGTCTAGGTATTATAGTCATTAAAACATGTGAATTTCTCATAATCTACATTAGAACCATATTGGTAGGTAAACCAAAGCAGGGTCCTTGATAATTGTACTTCTTGATTTTTTGAAATGTTTTTATGTCAAGTAATTCCGTGATCTGTATTTACATCATGCCTGATCAGCTGAATATCAGGAGTGTCAAACACTGAGACTGTGAGGATGACAAATACAGCTTTCTGCCTGTTCTTTTCCCCTTCCTTCTCTCTGCCATCTCAAATGGTGTCAGTAGATCATTTGTTAGTAAAACCCTTTGTAATTACATCCCACGAATCATCTTCAGATATCCTTCAGCCAGGTTTGAATGAATTGCAAGTCACTAGTGTGCTATCTTCAAATAGTGCTGTTATGTAAGACTTCTGATGTTGGTGCATTTAGTTACCAGAAACAGATTGCAGTACAGCATAAAGTTCCAGATTGAGTTTTCATATATGATTGCTGAATGTAGTTATTTCTGAGCATATTTATGTATTAATATGCTGTCTATATGCCCTATACCGTGTCTCCCCTGTGTGTGTGTATATATATAATATAATATAAAAATTATACCTAGAAAATAGCTGAGAATGTCCTGAGATGATGTGATGGTGAGACACCAAGTTAAACTTAGCTTTTAGATCACTGTTACATTAAATTAATATTTTGCCCCCTAGAAACTTCCAGTTCCAGGAATGGTAGATGGGCAATGTAATACTATTGATAAAGGCTTTGTGAAACAGAAATACATGTGCAACAATAATAATCTCTTTCTTCATACATTCCTGTTTGCTTTGGTTTTAGAAGAAAGATAGAAAATTGCCCCACTGTTTCCTTTTGTGTGAAGTTGTTTCTCTTCACGGGAGAAAGAAGCAAATTTGTATCATGTTTTTTAATGTTGTGGGTGTATAATTTTAGGTGAGGTTCCCATCACACTTCAGTTCAGACCTAAAGGATCTTCTAAGAAATTTACTCCAGGTAGATTTGACCAAACGATATGGAAATCTCAAGAATGGTGTAAATGACATAAAGAATCACAAGTGGTTTGCAACTACAGATTGGATTGCCATTTATCAGAGAAAGGTAAGATCCTTCCTGATCAAAACTGTCACAGGTCTTTAAGGGGTTGAAGTAAAATTTCTAATTATTGTATTTATTTCTTATTTCCTAGATCTGTGACTTTAAATTGAGAAAGGGTGAAAGTAGTTTAATCTTTTAAGACTCCAAAGGATATTGATTGAATTGTGTTTGTTTCTTTTGGATATTTTATCCTGGACCTCTGTGTACATTCAAGTTCTCTTTAACAGACATGTTGTGCATTAGTCTGTTTCTGTATTATCTTAGGATGGGGCATTTCCTGCCTCTCTCACTTTTTATTTAACCCCTGCTATAGTGGCATCTATAAATACTCCTCCACAGCCGAGATGAATTTGTTTTCCTTTCCAGCCAGCTTTTGGCACTCAGACTGTGCTTCAGGGTAAAGACACTCAAGCCAAAGTTAGAGCTTTTCATTTTTCTCCCGAAGCAACCTGCTCCTTCTGTAAAAAAAAAAAATCCTAGAGCTAAGTGATAATATTTAAAGAAATTGGTTTGAATTTTAAATGCTAACAGTCTTGACTATAGAGGCATGAACTTGCTGCTGCAACAGCAGTATTTTAAGGGCCAAACCTAAATACTAACAATAGTTTATAAAAAGAAACTGGTTGTTTGGCTACACAAAGTGACAGTGCAGTTGTTGAATTATTCACTGATGTATTAATAACTAGAAGACAGGGTACAATTAACACATCCTGTATTCCTTGCACTAAGTATAGATATTTTTAAGAAAATATTCCCCATTGTAAAATTCTAATTATCTGTTCTTTGCTTTCTTAGTGCCTCTTTGCAAGGCGGATTTATATGCACCGAGTTTCATTTGCCAGTATGCTGTTTGGGAACACCCAGGCCCCATAATATTAACAGTGTTTTAATACTGTGCTAAATATTCTTAGCATTGCTGGTGTACTGCTACAGTGAATTACTTTCACAGAAATAAGAAATATTTTTAAATGTTAACAATTAGTACAGACAGAATAGCTATTACTAGATTTAAAGGGTTGTGAAAACTGATGCTGAATAAGTTTGAAGCTTCTAATTATAAAGAATAAATACTGTAATACTGAGGGTCTGAAACAACAGCATGGATTGTAATATCATTCAAGTAGTCATAGAAATACAGCAATAAACCTTAGGCTTATACTAGTTTTTTCACAGTGGCTGTTACCACAGCATGTATTCTCCTGAATAAATGTGTAGTGTTCCTTGGCAGCTAATGTCATGTGAATTACTTTTTTTTTTTTTTAATGCTACAGTCATAAGTAAACCAGTAAGTCAATTCCTTAATATTTTGGATACAGAAGCACAAAATATGCTGAGTTTGAAGGGATCCACAAAGATCATCCAGTCTGGCTCCTGGCCCTGCACAGGACACCCCAAGAGTCACACCATGGGCCAGAGAGCATTGCCCAAACGCTTCTTGAACGTGTCAGGCTGGTGCTGTGACCACTGCCCTGGGGAGCTGTTCCAGTGCCCAAGCACCCTGTGGGTGAAGAGGCTTCTCCTGATATCCAACCTAAACCTCCCCTGACTCAGCTTCAGGCCTTTCCCTCAGCTCCTGTCACTGTCACCACAGAGCAGAGATCAGTGCCTGCCCCTCCTCTTCCCCTCCTGAGGAAGGTGTAACTGCAGTGAGGTTTCTCCTCAGCCCCTCCAGCCTGAACAGACCCAGTGCCCTCAGCTGCTCCTCACACAGCTTCGCCTCAAGGCCCTTCACCATCTTTGTTGTCCTCTGGACATTCTCTAATAGTTCAATGTCCTTTTTATACTGTGGCACCCAGAACTGCCCCCAGCACTCGAGGTGAGGCTGCCCCAGTTCAGAGCAGATCGGGACAATCCCCTCCCTTGCCTGGCTGGCAATGCTGGGCCTGATGCTCCCAGGACACAGTTGCCCCTCCTGGCTGCCAGGGCACTGCTGACTCAACTTGCCATCGACCAGGACCTCCCAGGTTCCTTTCCACAGCTGCTCTCCAGCCTCTCATCCCCCAGTCTGTACATCCATCCAGGGTAGCCTCATCCCAGGTGCAGAATCTGGCACTTTCCAGTGTTGAACTTCACACACTTGCTGATTGCGCAGTACTCGAATTTGTGAGGGTCTCTGCTGGGCCTCATTGCTCTCCACAGAGTCAGCAGTTCCTCCCAGTTTTCTATAATCTGTGAAGTTAATTAGTATCCTTTCCACTCCTGCATCCAAATCATTTATGAAGATGTTAAAGAGCACAGGGCCAAGGATTGAGCCCTGCAGAACCCCACTAATGAGAGGTCACCAGTCTGATGTCACCCCATTCACTGTAACTTTTTGTGCCCTACCTGTGAGCCAGTTGCTCACCCATTGAATGATACACTATCAAGTCTTCCTTTCTTTGTATCTTTCCATATTTATTAATACACTGCCTGATGAGTGTAGTTAGGGCCAAACAGGTATTTCCACTATAAACCAGTGTTATCTACTGCAATCTCTCTTTAGCAATTTCCATAGTGAAGATAATAAGAGAAGGTCTGACGTGTCTCATTTGAAAATGTTCTAAAGTTCAAGCAGTAAATGAGATATTTTCTGTGCTCTGAGTTTTGTTGTAAGAGAGTAATTGAAAATCAATTTAAGAAGACACAGAGACAGAATTCAGATAATGGTAATGTGTGGGTTTGTAGGCTAGGTATGTACACAGACTGTGTGTTCACTCAGGCTAAATCACTGAAATGTGTATCTTGTTTTAACAATAAAAGGATATACACGTGACAATTGCACCCACAAATGCACAAGTTTCTGTTATTTCTTGGCGGTCTATAATGTTATTGCCCACAGTCAGTGGCATTTAATTTGTTTCAGTCTGTGCTGTACCTCTTTAATTTACTGATCTACACACATGACACACCCCCACCATCAGCAATCTCGGTGCACAGTGTGGTGTGATCCTCTGCCTCAGCTGGAGCTCTGCCTACCCTGCTTCGTTGTCTCCCCACCATTCTGCCTCTGGCACACTTACTCCTTAAGATGTTTGGGAGAGAGATACTAGTCTGATTACTTTGTGTTTCCACATTTAAATTTGCATCACCTGCATAATTTTGTTATGATTTTGCTTACCTTACCGTACAGTCTTTGAGTGACTCCTTCAAGTCATTGGTTGTGTCTCATTGTGGCCTAGTTTGGAGAAGACTTTTACATCTCACTTAGGTGCTAGGAGGAACTTCATAAGAGATGCAGAACAATTTTTTTCACACTTTTATTACGTTAGTTTTTATTTGGAAATAGAAGATTGTTATTAAGTAGGAGGGAGAGGTGTTCCAAACTTTCCTAAAATTTTCCTGTAGTGGTGGTAGCAATCAGTGTACTCCATGTCCTGTGCTAATGAGCTGGAAGGAGCACGATCGCCCCTGCAAGGAGAGAACTAATCTTTGTTTTGAAGTGGAAGTAATTTTTAATGATGTCTGTCAGCAAGAGATTAGTCTTTTTCAATTTAGATTCACACATCTAGGCCAGTACCTTGTTGTAATACCTGATTTCTTGGCAGGATCTGAGAAGTAATGGGGGTATTGCTGTGCTCGTTATTACAATGTTAAATCTACTGGTATTAGGCCAGTAATATTTCACGTGCCTTTTTGTCTCCCACCAATACAGGTAGAAGCTCCATTCATACCAAAGTGCAGAGGTCCTGGAGATACCAGCAACTTTGATGACTATGAAGAAGAAGATATTCGTGCTTCTCTAACAGAAAAATGTGCAAAAGAATTTGCTGATTTTTAGTAGGAGTAAGAGGACAAGATGACATCAGGGCTCACATTGGGATCTTTGCACTCTGTTAACAGATGAGGTGGAGCTGAGACCATCATATGTCAAAACAGTTACCTAGTTACTTCATTCCACAAAGCTGACTGAGGTCTTTATTGCCATCTTCCATGTGTGCAGTTTGCACCAACCCTTCTAACTAGGCACAATTAAGCAAGCACTGTTTGTGCAGTAACACAGAATAATAGACCACTTTCCTACTTAACTTTGGTTTCTGTCGTTCTTTGTTTCTGTGTATTGTTCATTTTCCCCCTTTGAAATGAAGTAGTTTTTTACCCAAGAATGCTCCATTTTATTTTGAATAATGTATTATTTGTGTGAGTGAAATGGAAGGTGTTGCGGCTAGTGTGATTTAGACTGAAGTGAAAGATAAATGTTGCTTCTAGTCTGTGCCAGCCAATAATTCATGTCTGTCTTGTGTCTGATGCTACAATTTATAATAATTTTTTAGTAGCTCAGACTAAACCTAGCCAACATTTTTAGCATTTTTGAAGGTAGTATTTATCGCCATATAAATGTCTGCTAAATTAACTTAAAAACATTTCTTCCTGGAGGCTGACCAAAATTCAGTAGAACCAATTGGATGGCTTAAGTAGGGGACAGTAGCTAGACCCCGTGCCTTGGTTTTCTACATCCCTGCAGTTTTCGTCACTGCCTTCTTCCTTTGTATTTGCCACCTAGGCAGTAGGCAAGTTGCCGTAACCAGACTGTACTGTGGAAAGCTTACAGTCTCATGAGAGGGAGTAACTCCATCTGGTCTGGATTTTGGACCATATTAAACCAAGTCAACTTACCAGCATTTCAGTTGACAGGTGTGAAATGGCTTGTTTAAGATCAAGAACCCTAAACTCTTAAAGGAAGTTTTGGTCAGTACTGTAGAAAATTCATTTTGATTCACTTTTTCTTCTTTTTTTTTTTTCTTAATTTTTTTAAAAGTAGCCAACGTTTTGGCTCCCAAAATATTCCTTGCTTCAAGCCTTTTTTGATTAAAAAAGGCATCCATTAGAATAAAAACCACCATGCCACAAAAAGCAAAATGCGCTCTGCCATTAGCTATGAAAAACAAATGGTTTAGCAAATGCAAAATAATGTTCTAGATGCATCGCTGGATGAACACGGTTATTTTTTGTTAGCTGTTAAGAATAAGAGGTTATTGCCAAGTTTTTATTCTGGTATACTATATTAGTAAACTGAGGATGGAGTACTGCTACAATCATTTTCTTTTTAATTACAGCACTTCATTCATGAAGAAAAGAGATCAAGTTTAAAAACTGCAACAGCTGAGTTTATTTTAGTTGCATTGTGTCTTCATTTCTAACCTACTTTCTTTCAATCAATCAGAATGTATGGTCACACAGATACAAGTATTCGGGTTTAATTATGTTTTGTATACTCTCACCAACTGACTTAAAAGGTATTGCTACCATGTGCTAGCTTTGGGCACTTTTACACATTTATTTCAATGTTAATAATCAGCGGCTCAGCACTTTTTTCAGGGTTGCTTTTAAACTTACTCATAGTAGTTTTATTTGTACACTTGGTTCTGGCTGTCTCAGTGACCTGTCTTAAAACAGCACATCTAAAAGTTTAAACCAGACTCATGTTTTATGATAAATTTAAATGCATACAAGGATGAATTGTTTTTTAAAAAAATGAGCTATATTGATACATAGCCATTGGATTTGTTTGAGTGCCAGTGCAAATAAACAGCTGGCGTTCCTTCCTTTTAATCTGTATGACACTCCTAAAAGAAAGGCCTTTGTAGACATTTTACAAAAGAGTATGAAACATACCACCCAATGTTCTGTCTGTTTAGGTTGTTGAGCATTTTTGCACAACGTCATTAGGAGGCTGACACTGAATGCAGTCTTTGTCCACCCATATTTACATACATGCAAGAAAAGTATAAGATACTTTGCTGTAGCAAATTTTATGTAACAAAGATATATCGTCACATTAATAAATTTAAAGAAATCCTTTGTATGAAAATGTTAAAATCTTTTGTATTTCATTTAGACCAAGGACATGCTGCTGTATGCTAGCTGTATGCGATAAATTCTACAGTAACTTTGTTGTCGTTTATGAACTTTAAAAGATTTTAATAAATGTTGGAGATCACAATTTGATTCTGTTATGATTTTAATTTTTAAACATTACATTTATAGTTCTAGAAAGGTTCAGAGATTTTTCTGTTCTGTAAAATACTGTAATCATTCATCTTGCGTGTACAATAAGACAAAAGTCTAGGAAATTGGTTCTGACATGTCTGTCTGATATCCAGATTAAATTCTACACGGGCATAAGTGGAAAAGTCATCATAATGCCGTGATATTATGCTATTTTTTAATTTTATGAAAAATCCTGTTAGAAAGTAAAACACTTTTCCAATATGGCATAATAGACTTCAGTATGGAAATGAGATTCTATTTTGGAAAAGGAGGGGAAGTGTGCAATTTCCAAGGCATTAGTGAGTACATTTGACAATGTGAGTATTATACAACCCTCTCATTTAAACACAGTCATGAAATATAACTACAGAATATTATGTTACCTGTATTTAATTTGAAAAATCCTTTTCACAATATGGAAAAATTGTATATCTATGACAGTAGAAGCTTGTTAATTTTACACATTTGAGGAATTAAGTGTTGAACTATATGGTATATTTTAATTGTACTCTAGTTGTATGTAACTTTCATTTCCACCATAAAGGATTGTATCTCATTAAGTAAATTGCTTTTTTTATTATCTTGTCAGTTGCATTAAAACCCTTATTTTTAAATCCTTTAAAGTATTTTACTAATTTTTGCAAATAATTAGATGTTTTTAAGTGCTGCAATAGTGTGCAATAGTAAACATTTATATACAGAAGTGCAAATTAAATTATGTACAACACTTGTGCTGCTTCTTTGTGAATCAGAATGTTGTATGATGACAGTTGTTGCACCTCCCCACACACGAGCACGGGTTTTGAGAGCAAGAGGAAAAGGTTGTGAAACCTACTACATGTATGAGTTGGGGCACATTAGGTTTTCCACTAACTAGGGTGTCTGGAGAAGGTGGTGTGGAGAGCATTAAAGGCACTGTGAGAAGTCTTGGACTTCTTAGACAATCAAAAGCAAGCAAGGTGATCATTAGCTTCAGTATTGTTTGTCTTCATATTATTTTCATTCAGACTCGATGCTTTTTATTAAAGATAATTGCCTGTTTTTAAACTGTCTGCAGATCCCGCTGTACAAACTTTGTGCTGTGTCTCATTGTGCTGTGAAACAACTGATAGAAGTAAAGACTGTTCATGGTCTTGGCATTGTCTGTCTTGAGGCTTTTTCTGCAAGTGGTGTTCGGAGAGGCTCTGGTGCCTGCTCTGTAACGCAGCTCCTCCTCTTCCCGCTGTCTGAGCCGAGCTGTGGCCTCTGTGCTTCTGCTGCTGTGCGACTGCGGTGTTGTGTTCTTGGTTTCCTGGTACTACTGCTAAGTTACATTTTAAAGACCTTTGTACTTTTCCTAAAGCTGAGCTAAAAAACCTGCGAAAATACTGTCTTCTGCTTTTACTACAGCTCCTAAACAAACACAGCATGCTGAGCCACAGATTTGAAGGTGTCATTCAAATCTGTTCTTCTGATTTGCTGCATAAGGAGGACTTATCCCAGACCAGAATTGAAGAAACGTTCCATAAGAAACTGGTAAAAAAACCAATTCCATTCTCCAGCTGCGGTGCATATAGCTGATCTGGATCTGTTTGATGATATTTAAAAAATAAAAAAAAGAGTGAGTTTGACCACCACAGTTTTACAAGTGTGGGTCTTGCATACATTTTAAAAAAAATTTTAATGGAAAGCTTGAGATATTGACTGATTTAAGTTGTTTAACAGAAAGGGTAAAATATGAGCACCTAACATCAAGCTGGGCAGTAAAAGAGTTAGAGCTCCACAGGGATGTTTAGATGCCTTATAGGTAGTTATAATATATAGATATAGAAATGTTTGTCATCTTACATAGGGATTATGTAAAGTGTTGGATTTTTTGGAAGTATAAGATGAGTACCTAGAGGCAAGACAAGATCTAAAGAATTCTTCCCTTTCTAACTTCTGAATTTGATGATGAATAGAAGTATGAATTTAATCTGAGATCTAGTCACATTTTTACCTTGGTTTTTGGTTGGTTTTGTGGTTTGGATTTGAGGGGCATCATATGACAAAAAGGGATGCCTGAGGGAAACTTGTGTATATATTGAAAATGTATTTTATTCTTATAATTTACTACTACAAAAAGTAGTCCCTCAGTGGGATAAAAACAGCTTGAGGTTTCTATGAAATCATTGGGATCAGTTCCCAAGAGTATTTCAAAGCCAGTAAAAATTCCTTTAAAATCCTTACAGTTTCATTGTGTTGTTCCCTCCCTTGGAGGGTCAAGTACAAATGTCTTTGGAAAAACTTATTTCTAAGAATTGTGTATGTGTGGATCTTTGCTTTGAAGCTTAAAAGCAACATACTTGTGGTGTTCATTGACAGGAGCTGCTGGTCCGTGAAGCATTAATGGAAGAGCCAGTGACAAACTTGCACATTTCTTATTGCTGCTCAGCTTACAGGTCTAGATTTTGATGCATCAATGTCTGATGGCAAGGTTGCAGCACAAAAACTCTTCAGGATGAAATGCTTTGAGGAGGGAGGTCAGTGATCTGTTCCATCTGTATGCAGCCACAGTAACAGGTTTTTTCCTGTGCTGGGAGGTTATCAGAGACTTCTTCCTTTGCCTTTCCTTCCAAGGTGCTGTGGAAGGTTAGAGAGGACACAGCTGTAGCTATGTTGACACAAATGGAGCAAGGTCTCAGCAGCCTGGCAAGCAGTGTGGTATGTTCTGAGAGTGTTCAGTGAGTTCCGGGAAAAATTACTGCTGACTAGGGCAACAAAGAGAAAACTGGAGTGCTGGAAAGGCTTGGTTAACTGAAATTCTTCCCCCACCAAGCTAATTTGATTCAATTGAAGAAAAAAAATGATCCACATCTCATTAAGATTTAGTGGTGTATTAATGCTTTGGTCTACACAGCAATATCACAAGAATACCAGAAGTATTGCTCTTTACTTTGTATCTACATTGCTACTTTGAATGTGTATGTAGTTATCTAGGTAACAGTTCAACAAAATGAACGGTGGATTGGGATGTCCTTTCAATTTCTTCCATCTTTGCCATCATCCTTCTACTTGATGTTTGTTTGAACTGGGCATCTGACTGTCAGGACTCTGTTAATGACAGGTAACACGTTGGATAAGTAAAACATAATTCACCTATCTCACAGGCATGTTAATTCAGGTTAAGCAATCAATATGTAATCATTTTATAAATACCCAGTGTTTATCTGTTTTCCACTGCCCCCCTAAAGAAAGGCACAGTGTGTCCTCAGTGAATACATTATATCCCTTTTTCTCTGGCCACATGCATTGGGAAGTGTGCATCTGGCAGGCTTGCTTACCAGTGGGAAAAACTAAGAGAGGAACTGAGCAGGTAGCCTTAGTAAAAACATTCCATTGGAGCAGAAACAGGATCACAGTGGCAGAAGGTGTGAGGTAACATGCATGTGGTGATACAGTGTGTTAGTGCAAGCACGTGAGTTCCTGTCCAGAGTGGTTCTACTTCCACAGAAGTATCTGCTCTGTGTTTAGGATATGACCCAGGGCCTTGGCTCTAGGAGGACACCCGCTCCAGAGAGCCGCCTCCCATGGCCACAAGCACCCACAGCTCATGGATTCTGGATAGGAATTTCAGAGCAGGACTGAGTTTGCTGCAAGGGATATTGCCTGCCAAGAGAAGTATTGCAGGGAATGCTAGGAGGAAAAAAACTCCCTAAAGTCTCATAAACTTACTTGGTCTTTTTTAAAGCCCCTCAAAGAAACTTGAAATATCCGCACAAATACTTTTTCACTTGAGATTTGTACAACACAAACTTCTGCTTTAGGGCATACCTAGTAGTAAGTCTGAAGTTATTAAACTGGTCTTAATTCTGCTACTACTTATTGACTAACAGAACTCAGCACTGACTTATCTTGAACTTTTTTTAATGTTTCAGTTTACTGCAAAATTCTGTCAACTAAAATCATGAAAGTGGATGATCTTTAAGGGTCCTTCCAACCCAAGGTATTCTATGATTGCACCTTCAGGAGCTTTCCATAACCAACTGCTCTAGTTACATTTATTTGCCAGTAGATGTCACATTTACATGGTGTGGAATGCTGTGTAAGAAATGTCAGCTGCAGAGCACAGTAAGAACAAGAGACTTGGAAAATATTTAAGAGCAGTAGGGAATGAAAAATTTAGATTTTTCCAGTCATGTAATATCTGAGGTAATAATACACACAATACTAACCATGAGTATTTGTTCTTTGTGTATTAATAGATTTTGCCTTTAAATCCTTTTAGAGTTAGTAGTTCCAGTAGGTTTTTTTTACTGGTTTCCATATCAACATTAACAGAAAAGGAGGTTTTGACACTAATTTGAACAAAAGCATTTTTTCATAATATGTATTATTGCATGGACCTACATGAAAATTTAACTGAAAATCCCTGATTTATAGTTTCTATTTTCACTTGAAGCTAGAACCAGAGGGGAGTGTCTCTTCTAATAGCTCACAATCACTTTTCTATTTCATGTGCAATTGAAAGTTCAGAAATACACTGTTTTTAACCAAAGATTGTCACCAATAAAAATTGAAAAGTGGTCCCAAGCTGATTTGTTAAGTAAATAGTATTTATAGTAGAGTGGATATAAATTTTTTTGAGTTGGATTGTAATCAAATATAGATGTATCTCTACTAATTTTGTTTACAGGCAAAAGAACAACTGTTCATATTTTTCTGAATTATGTCATCACCAGAGCAGTTGGAGAACAAGTTACAGCAAATGTGCTCTTGAGAGCACCGGTGATCAGAGCCCCATCAAACAATTTAAGAGCTGAGTAAGTTTTTAAATTATCAGTTTAACTGTTATAACCTTAATGCAGAACTGTTGAATGTCATGTCTGCTCATGTTCAGATGCATCTGGGTTTGGTTTATATAAAAGGAGAAAGTATAGAGGAAAACAGGGTCATCCAATGTGTTGCTGCAACATTTTCTCCCCTGCAACAGCAGTTCCTTTCTTGCAGTCTATTTTGGCAACCACTGTCCGCCAAAGCAGCGTGTGCATCCTTTGAGCTTGCATAGTGACACACAAATCATAGGGATGTTATTTCTACTGGTCTGCTCACAGTTCAGTGCCTAAGAGCAGACAGACCACCTGTAAGTTCCCCCAACAGAACCAGTAACTGAGAGCAGCAGAAAATGCCCTTCCCTGGGTCCAGGGTGCCTTCAGAGGGCTGAAGAGCAGCATCCTCCAAGGCTGAGCAAAGAATTAAATGCCAGACTCTGGTCTTCCACACCTGGCATCACTTCTGGCAGTTACACCAAAATAACAACATGGAAAGAAGATGTCAGTATTTACTGAGACCTGGTCACTTTACAAATCCTAAAAATCTGGATATTTCTGACAGTCAGATTCTTCACTCCTGGGATAAAAGCTTGCCAGCAAAGTGGGGCAAAAATAGCGCTCATTTTTTAATGTAGTGTTTGAAATATAGTTGAGATTTCTGCTTGTGTTTTGTTGACACATTTCTGTCTGTAACCGTTTTTCTGAGTGCATCACCACGTTGTGCTTTTCCATTTGCCTCACTTTGTACAACCAAAGTGCTACATTTTAGATTTCCCAGAGAGGTAGTAGCTATTTCACTGAGATGTCTGAGCCATATTTATATAAAATGTTTTTATTATGCTGGATTCTGTTTAACGGGGTTGGTATTTCATATGAATACTTTTTATAAGCTTCTTGCTACATTATTACAAGCTGGGCAAATATGTGGCGGGTATTACTGCTAGTATGGCCACAATGAGCTGTGTTTTATACAATGATTTTTTAATATGAAGTATAAGCTTTAAAATAACAAAGGTTTAAGTCTAGACAGAAGCTTTATTAAATATGAGCAACTACCATAATAAGAAGTTGCACAACAAAATAAGTAGGGCAGGAAATTCTCAGTGAAGTGGATATAATTCACGTGCAGGAAGATTTATTTAAGCAATTCAGTTTTGGAAGAAAGAGGAAGCAAAACCAGAAAGGTGTCACTGGCCTTGCATTGTAGTCAGCTGCTGGACACATTCATTTTTAGGCTGATGTGAAGAAGGTGCAATTCTAGTCATCTTACTGGAGAGTCATATGATCATGAAAACAGCTTGGGTAATGCATAGCATATCAAAAGTACCCTAGGATACTAAAGCAAAGGTTTGAGGGCCTCCCCACCAGGACACAAGTGAGATCCTTGCCCGCCTGCCTGGTCAGTGAGTCTGAGCAGTGTTGCTTCCCTCAGACTGGCAGCCAGGAGCTCTGTCACTGATCCAGCACTGGCACCTGCAGAGCTCTCAGGCTGACACCCGGAGCTTTCACAAAAGGTTTTGCACATCTACAGACCCTGTTCTTTGCCTTGTAAGAGAGTACCCAGGGAACTGTATGGAAGGTAAATTGAGGCCGACTGGCTACTGTGCTCTGATCTTGTGTTTAAACACACACTGTAATATAACTGCCTCGAAAATGAATGCCAGGCTGGTACCAAATCACTCTGCTGCATTCTGGCCACAGGTTTTCTGCCTCCCTTCCCTCCTCACTTGCTTAACACAACTGCGATATTTAGCCTTTTGTCTAGGCTTTATGCAGAACTTCAGAGCAACGTGACAATATCCAGCCATGCAGAACACCCTGGCAGGTCAAAAGGGGACTGTGAAGAAGACACAGCATGGTTTTTGGAGGACCTTCCTGGCCAAGGCAGGAACTGAAGACAGGCGCTTCATTGCTGGACTCTGTGGGCTGGGAACTGTCTCTCAATCCTCTATGCAGTGCTGAAGTAGGGAAAGGAGAGCAGGACAACAGGTATTAAGCTGTTGATGCTGTGAAGAAAGGTAAGTGGCAAAATTCCATTCGAGTAAACTAAAAAGACTGTGGACCAGGGTGGAAAAGACCTTAAGTGAGGAAAGAAAGTTTTCTGAGAGTAAACTGCTGGAAAGGTGCAACTGGACCAGTAACAGGAATTATTCCTCTTTTTGGGCAGATAGTAATTTCCAGGAACCGTGGAAAAGACCCTTAGTTACTTATCAGTCCAAGGATGTCTCAAATCATCTGTACCATATAGGTGTGATAAAAGTAGTGTGGAGCAAAGGGTCATTCAGAGCTGACTGGGAAGAGAGACCCTACTGAAGCCCAGGGTGCAGCTCCAAGTGTCCTCTTCTGGAAGGTGAATGTACAGAACAGGGAAAGGGGAACAAGATCAGAAAATGCAGACTATAAGAGGGCTGTGGTCATTCAGACAGCTGAGTCTATATAAGAATGTAAATACCAGAGAAACAGAGAAATCACATATTAAACTAAAGATCATTATTACAGGAATGAACAGGTATAAACTGTTTATATATTTTTCAAGTTGTAGATTAAAATTCCTTAATCCCCAGCAAAGAGGAGCTGGACAGAGCCTTTCTGTCAGGCAGAGCAGGCACATGAGATTGCTTATGGGCCCCAAGCCAGTGCTGGGTGTGAAAGGGCTGCGTGTGAAGGCTTGGCTGTGATGCCAGGAGATCAAACCCCGTGGTCTGGACGGTCACTTTTCAGTCCTGTATTGCTAGGAGGGAAATGATGTAAAAGGGATTTTTAGACTGTTGTTATTAATTGACTGGACACAGCTATACATTAATTCAGTTTGTAGGGAAAGCTGGCGTCTTACACCCATGTCACTTTCACACTCGTGACAAAAGTTACTTAGAAACAGCCTGTACCCCCATTGGATTCCCATGCCGCCAGTGCTGTGCATCACAAGGAATTGATGGGGGTTTTTTTGGTGGTTTTTTTTTTTTTTTGTTTTGTTTTGTTTTGGCCGCCAGCCACATTCGGATGAAATGTCTCGGGTTTACTTTCATCTCTCACAGTGAGCAGCAGGAACCACAAACGATCGCGGCCAGCCCCGAAATGCCTCCCTGAAAACCCAGGGGAGAAGCAAGCACCTTTCAGCGTTTGTTGCACGCTGCCGTTCAGGTACCGGCGGCACCAGCAGCTCCCAGAGCCGCTCCCGCTGCTGCCGCCGGGGCCGTGAGGGGTCTGCTACACTTCCCAGCAGCCCCCGCGGCGCCGGGCGGCTCGCGGCCTGCACGGCCTCTCCTGCTGAGGGCGCAGGGCTCTCTCTCGGGCCCTGAGGGCTCTGAAACGTTCCGTCGCTGTTGGCAAAGAAATACGTGTTTTACACAGGGCTGGATCCATTCTACTCTGCATAATGGCAGCATATTGGGAGGGGCTTCCCTCAGTGTGAAACCACACAGGTCCTGTGTTGTTTCCTCACCCAGCTTCCCCAATGCACGCATTTAACCATGGATTTACCCAGGGCATTGGAACAAAGAAGGCTCAAAGGGCTTTATTTAGCTCTGGAGAGCCGAAATTCAGTACCCTCTGCACAGCTAACAGGTTGCTACACTCTCTTTTGCCTCATGTGCAGTGCATTTTGTCTGCTACTGTTTCATTGCCAGAGACAAAACAAAGGGATAGCTTTGCAGCAGGAAACTGCCATTTTTCAATACCCAGAAAACAGGGCCCACTTGGTGTGCAATACCTGCACTGACATTTGCCTGTTTTCCCTCAGGTAATAGCAGAAGTTCAGACACACACAGGACAGACCCCTTGACCTGGATCTACCAACCCTGGTCTCACTTAGTTCCTTGCATGGCTTGAAAACTATTTTTTTTGGCCAGAAGTTGGATGCAAATAGTCAAACAAAAGGCTAACTCACTTTTCTGCTTTATCTTCCTCCAGACACAATTTCATTATAATTAAATTACCTTACCCCAATGAATGAAAATATAAACCACAGATCATATTCCACACTGAATTTTTCCACAACCTATTTCCTTAAAATTTCTCTTTGCTGTTCAAGATCCTCTAGAAGGGATGCATGCCTGTGAGCCTCACTTCAAATACTCAAAGGATTAACTGAAGAACATGATGAAAGGGAGAGTGTGAGTAAAATAGCTCATTTATATATGTATCCTCAAATGTCAGTTCATTACCAAAGTTAGAAACCAGCTGATGCAGAAAACTCATTATGGCTTCATTTAGAATGTTTATTTCTTTAGAGACAGAAAAGAATTGCCTTGTTTGGCTCACTTGTCCATCACAAATATGCCACGTTTACAGTATGCTTTGGGATGTGAAGTAAAGAGGGTTTTCTTTGGGGCACAGTACACTTAATCCTCTATTTATTTTGTTTATCTGCATTTATTTAGATCCCAAAGCACTGAGGACAGTTACTGCCCTCTGTTCTCAATGCTTCTGTAGATACTTGAGTGTTGTTACTTGCGAAGCTTCTGTGAGCTTTGGTTATTTATCTGACAGCACATAACTAACAAAAAATCAAGTGGTTGGGGAAGTCATGTCTACAGTCCTTTGCCCAAAAGTCCACTTTTCTGGTAATTTTAGTGCTTGTAACTGCGTCCAGTTAGCAGTTAGGTGACCTGGATCTCTGTGCAGCCAGGGTGCAGTAAGCTTTGTCTGGGAGTGAGACGGATGCAAAGTGCCTGGGACAGCCCCGTGTGCCCACTCTGGTGGCCAAACAGGCTCTGTCTGTCTGTGCCAGCTGGGCACTCGAGTCACAGCTCTGCAGAAATCAGGCCAGAGTCCCCAGTAGGTTCTGTGCACATCCCCAGGCCATTTGTAATGTCCCTCTTGCAAACAGCAGGAGTGTAATTTGAGTGGCTTGACTCCGAAGGAAATTTTTCAAGTAAAACGTCCCACAAATTTGAAGTAACTCAGCCTCTTAAGGATAATTAAAGGGTCACAGCATCTGAGTAGTGGCTGGGATGCAGCCCTGGCTGCAAAGCCCATGTGTGGGGAAAGCAGGGTGCATTGACAGTCCTTGCTTGATTTTCCTTGCACTGACAATGCATCTAGCTAATGTGTCTATGCCATTAGAAAACATCAGGAATCAAGGAAATACTGAAGAAATAAAAAAATAGTATAAAAAGAAAAAAGGAAGTGGTGTTGCCAGAGAAACTTGACAACTTTTGTATTAAACTCTGTGGGTGAGATTTTATTGCCAGTGGGACACTTAGTAATTTGTAAGCTCTTTGAGTTGATTCTTTCTGTACAATAAATCCCGTGGCTATGGGTCTCCTTGTGAAATCAGGTCCGGATCTTAGACGAGTAATATCTGTAGACTCAGTGCCTCCATCTCCTCTCTTTCCCCAGTGCCGGCGGTGGCACGGTGGGGGTGGCTCGGTTGTGCTGTCCTTGGTCGCTCCTCTTTCCCTTCACCCCGAGCCTGCAGTTGCACGAGTTCCACAGAAAGTCAAGTGTCTCCTACTCACATGCGTCTTGACGAACTCATTCTAGTAATGAATTTTTGTAACTTTATCAATTTTCCAACATCTGGCGACTCCTACTTCCTACCTTGTGTAAAATTTCCTCGGTTTGGTACTGCATCCTTCAACAACTAGCTGGGAATTTGTTTCCTTTCCGTTACCTCTTACACCCCGCTTGGTAGAAGGTGTAGAAATGTCCACAAGGAGGCCTCAAGAACCTCAAGTCACGAACCGAGCCCCGAGCGCAGCTCTCCGGCCGTGTGCCGCCGGCAGGTCCGCGCCCGCCCACACCGGCGCCCCCGGCCCGGCGCTGCCCGCGGCTCCCCCGGCCAGGGAGAACAGAGCCCGAGCCAGAACTGAGGCCACGGCGGCCACCGACTGCGGGAACAACAACCACGGGAAACGGGAATGGGAATGGGAATAACAGCGGGAAACGGGAAANNNCTGGTGCGGGTGTCGTCTGCAGTCACCTTAGGTGAACCGAGAAGAGATTTCAGGGAATGCGAGGAGTTGTTTGGTCAGCGGTGCAGGAAGAAGCATCTTTTCTAATAGTTTGTTACTGTTTTTTTGGTGCTTTACATGCTTCTGTGTGCATAATAAAGGGTCTTCTTTTTTTTTTTTTTTTCCCCATAGCAGTATTAATTGCTATTCTGTATTTTTGCAAAGTTTTAGCTGAAGAGCATGATTTCCCTATTCTGTCCTTCCCAGAGTGTTGAGACATTTTACTGGCATCCATTAATGCTACAGCAAGAACATCCTGAGTCCTTGGTCCGTTCTCTGGTGCTCTCTGAAATAGAAATGGCTTACTTGAAAACTGAAAGGAAAGGCTTGGGTCATTTCTGCATGTTCTGTGGAGTGATGGAAAAAGCTGTATGGTGAAAGTACTCCAGCGTGCTGCAAGGAAGGAAATTAACTGGATTTTCTCCTGTGTCCTTGGTGCGCTCCTTTCCTTTTTGGAATTCAGTGTAGCATACCTATAGAAGAAGCTGCTGTAGTGCAGGAAGGGAGGTCTTATGGACAACATGCTGATTTAGGCCTCAGGTGTTTGGCGCTCAATTAGTAATTCTGCTTACCAGCTTTATTTGTGCAATGGGCATAAGTGACATGCTCATATGTATCCAAGTCCAGATCTGTAAAACAAGGCTATGGATTTCCAAACCTTTCTAAAGATCTTCCATCTGTTTGGATCCTCGGTATCACAGGATGACTGAAGGCCTATTAAGCACTCTTGATACACAGCTATATGTTGCAGGTCAATCTCCATATCTATGAATACATACAGTCTGATCAAAGTTTTAACACTAGTGAAAAGGATTAAATGTAATATTACCTTCCTTGATTTTCAGGCAAGAAATATTTCTTCTGTTTGAAGCACAGGTCAACTTTTTTCCTAATTCGTTAGCTACTATCGGCTTTGCCAGGCTTCCATGGAAATCAGTCTTTGACAGCACTGTTGCTCTCAAGTGGAAACATGCTTGTGTCCCTGTAGAATGCCTGTTTCTGTTACATTATGCCGCTCTGCTCATACTATCAGTAATTAAACACAGCTTTTTTTTTTCCCTCCCTATTGATCAGTTGCTGAAGTAAAACTTCTATCCTCCCCATGCTAACTGTTGACATGGAAAACAAGGAAAATGGCTCTCTGGATGTCAAAAAGTAAGTGTTCCTTTTACATAAACAGCACATGGATTTTGAATGTCATTTGCCTTTGAACCAATGTGGTTGGCAATAGTGGCCATCTCCATCCTTGCTCATTTCAAACCCTCCCTGTTCTGAATTACTTCAATTGTATTTCAGCTTTGAAACAGAGGAGTCTAAGGTACTGAGCTGATTAAAAGTGATATGTGGTAGGACTGTATAGCAATGAAGAGATGCAGAAGCTAGTAACTTAAGTTAGGGGTATGTTTTTTCTTTTCCTCTCAACCAGAGGCTAAAGCAAGTGGTAGCATTTTAGCCGATGTTGTGCCTCTGCTCACCTGTCTTTTAGTGGCTTTTGCAGAACCGGTGCCTAATCAGAGAAGTGTCCTGTGTGGAAGTTACCTCTCTGTGCCCTTTTCTGCTGACAGCCCACCTGTCTAAGGCTGAGAAGTAGTAGCAGCATATCACTTAGGTGTCAGTTCCCTTCTGAAACAGATACTTCAGGCTGTTTATTGGGGAAGCCTGAAGTTGCTGGCGTTTTATTTCAGACCTAGCGTGGGAATAAGACAGACATGGTACGTACTGCTCTACTGCTTTCTTTTGTGTGGTAGACTCCAGGCTAAGGCATAGGAACTTTTTTTGTAAGCATTTACTTAAGGTCAGAAATTCTTTAGTTAGGACTTGCAATTCTGAATGACATTATGATCTGAGAAGTGAAGTTCTGTGGAAAAATCTGGCCTTGCTGCTTTAGGGTTACAGAAGCCATGGTGAGAGAGATGTACCCATACATAGATATATTAAAGGAAAAAAAAAAAAACATAAGGAAATGTACTACAGTAAGTTCTTAGTCTATTCTGTCAAGCTGCAACACTTCTGTGCAGCTGCACCCCATTATTCTCTTTCAGATCTCTTTTACATAAACTGTCCAAGAAAATGTGACAGTGTGTAGGCTACCAGGCACTAGAGTAAGGTAAATAATAATGGTCACTTCAGGCTACTGATAAAACACCTCATTATGAAAAGCATCAAAAGATCTGATGGCAGCTGTTAAAATCAGCATCCTCCCCTGCACTTGAGACGCTGGCTACACCACACCAGCATAAAGAGCATTTTCCTATTCAGTGACTATGAATAATTGTCGTGTGTCCCTCACAAACCACCTTCCCTTTGACAGTCTGGTTTCTACAATGAGCACTCTGGGGTGGGAGGAGAAAGGAGGCAGTCAAAGCAGGGACAGTTTACATTTAATCATTTTCCCCAAGGATTGGGTGATAAAGACCCAACTACTGATTGATAAGGTGGCTTTTTAGAGTGGATGGAAATTGTATTTAAACTGTGGGGCTGTGGTTTCTAGATTAATGTATATAGTATGTATGTGGGCATATCTACAAAGGAAGTATTTGATGCTTTCTTGAAGCGCTTATAAATAGCTTGGATAAAATCTGTTTGTTCTCAGGTATATCCTTTCAGATCTTGCTGCTTCTGCCACATGATGGCAATAAAGGCACAGGGACACTAGTGAAAAACAGACAAGCCTAATTCTTATTCATTGTCAGTGCATCTAGTATTTCGTTTCAAAGCCTAAAAATGCCAGTCTTCGTAAGATTTCAAAGCATCCAGGATGTCAAGCATAAACCACTGTATGGCTAAGTCATGGATGCCCTTGTCTTGACTGAAGAGTAGAACCATGTCAACAGCAGTGTGAGGAGGAGACTAACAAAGTCTACAAACCAAATGAGCATCTGCATGAGTAGATGCATTAAAATCCAGCTAACCTCCAGCATTCTGTCACATGCCTTTCAGTCTTCTGCAGCTGTAGCTGTGGAAATTGGCTCCACTTGAGATCCAGCATGATGCTATTCCTTGAGGCAGGAACTTGAAATTATTTTCTGTGATTAATTAATAATTGAGGTAGACCCCCTGAAGTCATTGCAGTTGAGCCCTGGATGGAGCTGGACCAAGCTGTATTTTCCTAGTGATAAAAGAAGTGCTACAATAAAAACTAAAGCACCTGGGCTGAGGTACAAAATTGTGGAAAGGAGGGTTTGGGACCATATGTAATTTGAAATTAAAGTGTTTGGAGAAGTAAGCAAATTACAGTTAGGTGATATTTTTACGGACTGAACCTTTTATTTACTGTTTAGGAAGGGTTAAATTAAGTACCTTTTTTTAAAAAAACTATGTTGTTGATATTTTGTTTATTTTTAAGTAGAAAATGAGCAATTGAAAGTCACAGTCTGTGTCTTAGGGAAAATGCAAAGATTTAAATATAATTCCTCAAATGCTGCTTTTATAAATATGTGCAGATTTTGTGTGGCAGTTTTTACATTTTATGTCCTAAGCCTCAGAATGTGCACAACACCAGAAATCTTAGTTGAAAGGTATTCTTTGATTTAAAAAAAATAAAAAGGAAAAAAGCTCTGATAAGGCCAGATAGTCTCATTTTCAATTTTGCTGAGTGTTGCTTTCTATGTAATCACAATCAGTGAAGCAATTAATGAAGTAAGTCATTATGTGATGAGCAAAAGTAAGAAACTCCATTTCTCATTGCTCGGACACCTATGATAACTGAAAAAAACCCTGCTTTTAGAAGGCCCAGTGTAACACAGGTTGCAGATAATTCCTGTGGCCAGATTTTGTTGCCATATTGACAGACACGTTTCAAGCGTTTGGGGAGATACAAAAATCATTGTTTCCACAAGTCCTCCTTCCCAGGACTCGGATAGTTTGAGACATAAGAATGTTGTAGAAACAGTGATGGGAGGCACTGTATGTATAGATTCCATTTGGCTGCTTTGAAAAATGGTTGACCCTTGATTTGCCCAGTTATTTTGCTGTAAAACAAGTTCAGGCAAGGCAAAGAAGGACATAACAAAAATATTGTCAGGAGAGTATAATCTGTGTTTCTTTTCCAGCTGGTGCTGTTGAAATCAAAGTCGTGCCTCTAAGCTTCAGAAAATGGACAGCATTCTGACACCTGTCTTGATCTGTGCATTTTGGATTTTGGATATTGCTTCATTAGCATTATGGTTAAGCAAGCATAACAATGGAAAATACTTGTCATGATCATCAGGACTTCTGTTTGGAGAAACGTGTTAAAGAAGCTCTTTGATGTCTTGCTCTTCATCCTCATAAATTGCAGTAGAAAAGGCAGTCAAGCTCACTGTGTGACTTTTTTTACCAAAAATTTTCAGATACATGAAAGTTATCTTTGTCATAGGGTGATTAAAGTTTGGGGAAAAGAAATGCAGGATAAGGATAGTAATATGAATGTTTTGGGGTTTTGCTACTGTGGAAAGCAATTGCCTGAGGTTAATCACAGAAGGAATGAATTCTGATTGATTAACAGGTGTTTTCTCAGATGAACAGCTATATAAAAAGTCCATAAATTTGTCCAAAGATGACTCGGACAACAGTTTTGGGAAATTTTCCATATTGAGAATTAGTACAATCATTTGGTGCCTCTTTGTTTTGTTTTGCTTGGGGAGTTCTGTTTGTTTGTAGTTCATTTGTTGTTCTTTTGCAAGGTAAAGATGGCTACCAGTAATTTTTACCCATGTCATAAGGACAGTCTCATCTGTGTAAAGAATAATCCGCATATAATTCTTTAAGTACTTGGTAGCTGAAAGCAAGCTGCAGGCTTGAAAGGCAGGAATTTGGTACCCCAGTTATGGCAGTTTTCATTCTCCAACAGCAAAGACAGCACGCTTGTAGGAAGATCCTGATTCCCTTTGGCTGATGTGAAGATTCATATACTTTCTTCTTTTCTGAAAGGAGTGGTATCTCAGTTTTCCTCAGCATCAAATCTTTGGAATGTAAAAGAACAGCAGTGACTGTTCTGTGTTGGGGTGGGGGAGATGTACCAAAGAACACTTTTCCTGGAGAAACAAGGAAGGAGGGGATGTACATGAGGCATGCACAAAGAAGCAGCAGATGTTCTGCACACCTTTAGTGATTACTTGTCTGCATTTGCACTTTGCAGTTCAGTAGAGAATGGGAGACCTCTGGATCCTGCTGACTGGGCTGTTACCGATGTTGTGAATTATTTCAGAACAGCTGGATTTGAAGAACAAGCCAATGCTTTTCAGGAACAGGTAAATCTGTTAGCAAACACCTTTTGACTGCCACCAGTTTCTCAGATAGCACATTTTTGCTGTGGGCCTGCTTATATACTGTAAAATGGGAGAGAAAATCCCACATTAATGGCAGGATTTGAGTCTGTTATTGAGTGACAATGCATGGGACTGTGATCTCTGGTAATAATATTGTTCTACAAGCTGTGGATAATGAGTTGGAGTTTAAGATAGGATTCAGAAAGGTGAGAAATCGAAACAAATTTTCTGCTTTGAACTCAGTCTCCCTGTACAACACACATAGTTTCACTGTCTTGTTATTTAAAGTGTGAATGGTGTTTAAAATGTGAATTCCCTTTTTTCTTGATAATATTGTGCAAATACACTGATGAGTATTTATAAAACCTGGGACTTCTAAGCAACAATTTGAGTTTGAAGGCATAGGGTGAAAAAGGGGCGGCTGTGCTGCATTGAACTTGGCAGTACAAGTGAACATGGAAAGGACAAGTTGGCACTAAGTTGGCAGAGCAGCAGCGTGTTTGTAGGATTCAATCTGAGAAACAGGATGGGTCTTTGTTTCTGGGCCTTGTAACTGCTGATACTGAAGAGAGGCTTCTTTTGGTAAATTAGATCAGCCAAGAGCTTACCAGTCAGGTGGCCTATTGTAACTCACCTGCCAGCAGCTGGTCAAGGTGAGTTAGTGGGGCAGAAGAGGGAAGTCAGCTTACTTGGCCTACAGCCCAGCTATTCCATAGAGAAATAACTTACATCAGGTTGGCAGTTCAGCACCTCCCTAGATGAGCCTGTAGGTTTGTGTGTGATACCAGGAAATTAGTCACCCACACTTTTTATTAGTTACCAAAATAGATGTCTTGACCTTCCAGGGTACTGAGCTGGTGCAAGTTACTGGCAGCTTTGCAGGTACACTGTACACACTGTACATTGCACATGAAATAACATCACGGTTGGTCATGTTAATGTTGCTGACCTTCAGCACCATGTCTGTGAATTCCCATCTGATTGTAACTGATGCATGTAACCACTTACCTAAATTTCATTCTCTGTTCATGAGGATGAAAAGCCTGGTGTTGGGTGATTCTCTGGCCAGTTGCAGGGAGAGGTTCTTTCTGCAGCTGCTACTCATTTTTCAGAATTTGAAGATGAGTGAACAGGCCAAAAAAGAAAATGTTTGAGTGTGTCCATTCCTTAATACCAGCATCCATGTCACAACAGCCCTGGAAATGTGGCTTAAAAATACGACATAGGCAAAGTAATTGCGGCCTCTGGGAGTCTTTTCCTTATACTGACAGATACCTCTGACTTCCGTCAAATATCTTAAACTCTTTGCCCCACACCTGGCTTGTCAATAATACTGCAGTAATTGCTACTGAGTTTGCAGCAGAAAGGTGAGGCTGATTTATGAGTTTTGGCAAATCAGTTTGCAACAGCTTAATGGAAATCAGCATAGAAGTAGAGTGTAAAAGCTTTATTAGTATTCTGCAGTGAGGGTAAGGGGTTTAGTAGGGTTACTGAGGACTCTGCTAGGACAGCCATGTACAGAAATCTGGCTGTGATTCCATGGCCAACTTCGCCTTATGCTAAAACCTTGGAGAGAGAGGCTGACAGCTGCCACTGGGATGTGGCCAGGAGCTAAGAGATGGACAATCACAGCAGAAGTCATTGCCACTTCCTTCCCCGTCCTTTCCCGTAGCAGCATGAGGAGCAGCAAGTGCCTGGTTCTACATGCCTGGTTTGCCAGCCTATTCCCTGTCTGCAGCAGGAACAGCCCCATAACAACCCTGTCCCTAACTTCTTATCAGTGGTGCTGTACACTATTTGCTACCACTAACTTTAACTCTGTTCTTACAGTATTTTTTATCAGGATCTCCCAGGTATGGCAGTGCAGACAGGTTCACTTTGAACCCTTAGCCATCCTCTGTCTGTAGAGCACCAGGCATGCAGCTGCAGTTCTGGCCATCTCTGTTTTCCTCTGTCATTTGCAGTTGCCTGGGCCCCAGAAACCTAATTTCATTTGATCTACTGCCCTGAATATGTACAGGAAGAGGAATGAGATTGTAAGCAGTAAAGGAAAGTATTCAGTTTCACCTACAACACTGGGAAATTGTTTTTCGCTGAACTGCTTCAGTAGGGGTAGCACAATGGCTTCCTTACAAAATATCCTTAGCCCAGAATGTAATCATGACATCTATTATTACACTGAGCTTTTACACAGCAAAAACTGAGTCCACACTTTCTTTTGATGAATCTGAATATGTCTGGACTCACTTAAAACAAGGGGCCTAAAAATCTTTTAAGACCTGATTTTTTCTTACAATACCGTAAGGAAAATTAGAAGACATTTTAAGGGCTACAGAATGTTTTATTAAAACTATTCTAAGTGCTGGTAAGAAGTGGTGCTTCTATGATGATTATGTATTATTCCTTCTTGGAGTTCCACTGATGTCAGCAAATCAAACGAGCTCACTGATGAAAACAGATTCAACTGAATGATATTGCCCACTAACAAAAAACCATAACATGAGCAAGCAAATCAGACAAGCCAAGAAGTTGAGGATACAGGATACCTAAAGAGGGAGGAATAGCAGTTGCAGGATGAGGATGTGAACACCTTCAGAGAAACAGAGGCTGCCAGTATGTGGCTGAGCATTCTGTAGGAGCCCTGGAAGCATGGGGGACTCTGGCTTTTTCCAAGACTGAAGCTGTTTGCAAGGTCTCAAG
Organism: Chaetops frenatus; assembly: GCA_013400775.1. Taxonomy (NCBI): domain Eukaryota; kingdom Metazoa; phylum Chordata; class Aves; order Passeriformes; family Picathartidae; genus Chaetops; species Chaetops frenatus. The sequence goes on from VZTR01032145.1 coordinate 64,804, forward strand.
ATGTGCTTGTGCTCTGACCTTTGTTATGGCCCATGTGGCTTCTTGACCGTTAGTGTTGTGATAGCCAGATGTGCCCAAGGAACCCAGTGCTGGTTTGCTGGCCTCACTGCAGTGCCTTACCACAAGAGAAACTGGGGTTTGACATCAGCTAGTGTCCACTGCTGCTTTCTGGCAGAGCCATGGTGTGGAGCAGCACGTGGGTCTGCTGGCTCCTGTGCTCTCGTGTTGGCTTACTGTAAAACTTTGCACTTTTCAGTCACTTAGAGCAGAAGGGGTGGTGGGAGGACTTGAAGCTTAACCAGTCCCCTGATTATTTGCTGAAGACCACGTGATACTGCTGTTGTGCAGAGAAGTCTCTCTGCAGTTAACATTAAAAAGGCATACTGAGAGCTAGCATTGAAATTGCAGCCTGAAGAAGATTCAGAAAGGAGAGAAGTAGCGGCGAAGAAATCAGAGCAGTCACCAGAGCATACAAAATCTTACCTGGTGCCAAAAAAGAGTGTGACAATTCTGCAGAAGCAGGTTAATGTGGAAAACTTAAAGGAAGTGAAATAGGTAAAGCTTATAATTCACACAAAGATACAAAATGCTTGAACTCTGAATATGTAATCACTCATTCCCACACAGATGTGTTTAAAGAATCAGTGTTCTATTCAGTGAAAGTCTTAGCAGTTACCAGCATTTCTAGAAACCACAGGGAGCCCTGTGGAAGAAGAAGGGAAAGGAATAGATGCTTTTTTCCTATTCTTGGAGTTTCTCCTATTCCAGGTACTGGATTTACTCCATTTGGATCCTACCAAGCTGGAGGCTGTTCTTCCTCCATAGCATCGTTGAACAGCAGCAGAAAAGGCAACTTCAGATCGGTCATAGCAATGAGCAAAACACTCACTGGTGTCAAAATTCCCACAGAAAGAATTGTGACGAATGGAAATGAGAGGATAGAAACTGGTTTTAACCATTAACATTCTCAACAGTAATTGGAAAGAGGCACCTGCTATAATTGGGTAAAAAGTTATTGGAAACTTTTTTTCTTTTAGAATTACTGTTACTTTGTACTCCCTTGAGGGATTAGTTGTGGTATACATCTTGGGGATATTTGCTAAAAATGCCACTTTCAGCTGATTTTTGACTATGTTGTGGTTTGTCCATGTATTTTGTATTTATAAACTTTATCAAATTTTAAGAGATCAGTTGACAAAGAGAGATCTTGATGAATTCCTGCTGAACTCTATTAGAAGTCTTCTTTTCATGTTGAGTTGTAATCAAGGATGGGATCTCTAATATTTCCAAGATAATATAAGTGAGAGAAGGGAGTAGAGAGATGTGGATTCTTTCTCTTCCATTTTGACTTTAAAAATTATTTAGAGGGAGTTTTCAAAAAACCCCAAAGCCTACAGGATTTCTAACCTAAACAGGTCAGAAAGTCAAGGTCTGAGAGGAAAAGAAATCCCACTATTTCTGTGATTTACAAGAGGTATTTTAAGCAGGAAAGTGTAGGGGTTGTTGAGACCTAAGCTGGCAAGTTGCTACTTTTCTTGTCTTCCCTTGAAAGCAGAGGAAGAGCAGTTCCCTCAGAGTGTCAAGCTCCAGTTAGGCCCTTCCAAAATTTCTGATTTCAAGAGTCTTTTCCTTTTTTCCCCCCACAGGATGCATGGGAAGGTTGGCCTTTTAAATAAGGCACCTGAAGTTATTAGCAGATATTCACTAGTTTAAACTTGCATATTGCTGTCAATAGTAATTCTTCTGAAATGCACTTCACAAGCTGCATTCTTAGGAATATTCTTCCCTTAATGGCTGATAATTAGGCATTCTTCACTTGTACCTATTAATTAGAAAAGGGTTTACGAGGAGGGAATTTTGAAATTAGGCTCATTTGGATTTTGTGCTTGACTAAATAGTATTTATGCCTTAGTCAGCACAGGTGAGCACTTCAAAAGCAGACAGCAAGCGGAATTTAGCAGCTGTGAACATGGTTTCAGGAAAATCAAGGCTACTATTTCTTTTCTCGCTGATCCTCTATAGTAGTCTTCCATTTGTTGCATGATTGTTCTCATCTCTAAGATTTGTATATTTGTCTTTATCAACTCTTTAATTCTTCTTATAGGAAATTGATGGCAAATCATTACTGTTGATGACAAGAAATGATGTACTGACTGGACTTTCATTAAAACTGGGGCCTGCGCTGAAAATCTATGAATATCACGTAAAACCTCTACAGACACAACATCTAAAGAACAACTCTTTGTAGCTAACTGTTTAATTGGGGTCATGCTGTGCCTCAAAGGAAAAATAAGCAATTTGGTTTCATGTGATGGAACTTTGTAAAGAGAGAATATATCTATTAAGAGTTTAAACCAAATTAGAATATATATCCTATTGGATAGAGCTGGCAATATACTATATACTGAGTCTGAACTGAGAGAGGTGGTGTGTATTTTTACATAGTACATAATGATTTTCTCTTTTAGGAAGTGTCAATGAGCATGTTGAGATAGCTACATCACTGTATCCAGAACAAAAGGGAGGTATGTCATTCTCATTTTTGAGCCAGACATGTTCTTGATTTCATTAATTAAGATACCAAAAAATTAAACAAAAAACAACCCCAAAGTTTACATGCATCTTTAGAGAGAGGAACCAATTAAAGTAGGTTTTGGTTTATACTAAAGACCTACTAAAATTATTACTACTTATAATTTCAGGATGGGACTGACACTTGCCAAGTCACCCTTTTTTGCAGAGGGTCCTATTTTGACCTTATTAAGGTTTCCTTGTGGTATGCTGCAATGTTTAAAGCTGTACATAGAACTAACATAACTCCTTCGATAGCAGAAGGTGTTGCTGACAGGTGAAACTGGGTTGTGTATTTTTTGCTGTCCTTTAAATTTTCAGCTTTTCACCTGTTTTTAATAGTAGTCCTATGTAAAATATAGTTGGTTTTTAAAGGTTTCTGTTGCTTTGCAAACAAAAAAGCTTCATTTTATTCCTTTTTTAATTTATGATTGTTTTCTAACATTATGCAGAAATTTGTAAAAAGTAAAATTCTGCACATTTTTAATATTGTCTGTCTTTGGTGTTGTAATGATTGATTTTTTTTTAATGCTTTACTTAACACTTTGAATACTTGTTTTAAGAACTGAAAGAAGCTGTCTTGTCACCATACATCTCTGTTAAAAGAGAGTCATGTTCAATCTGTTTGTACTGGTTCCCTATTTGATAGGTTGCTTGCTATATCCCAATAAAACATTGCTTACGTTTGGATTGAGTTTACTTTACAGATCTTTTACTTTCTCTGTTGTGGTATACTGGAGCTCCTTTTCTCCATTTTCCTATTAAAAAGGTACCAAAACCTACTTAATATTCTATGTTCTTGTGATTACTTTGAACATCAGCTACCATAATATTTAAAGATTTAATTATTTTTGCTCTTTCTTCTCTGGTGTTACATACTGCTGAAGGAGAAGCCCTGGCCACAGTTCACTAGTAACATCTGTGTTTCCCTTACCCCTGTCTGGAGCTGTCAGTGGGGAAGAGCAGTTGTGCTGGCCCTGGTACACAGGGTGGGTTAATTTACCCCAGAATGTCTGGGAGACAGCCCATGGATGGTGCTAAGCCCTGTCTGGGCTCCCCATCATCTCTGGCCCAGAGAGCTTTGTCATGACCCCTTAAATGGGGAATGAGGGGTTGCATCAGTGATGCTGCGCAAAGGAACAAGAAAGCAGGAATAAGCGTGAAAATGTGGTGAAATTGGAAATGGTGTGGGAGGAAATGGTAAGGGGGTGCAGCTGGTAAGGGAGAAGGGTGCTGCTTTCTGCCAAGTGGGGACAGGATTCAGGGAGAGGAAGGAGAAACTCCTGCAGTCTCCTGCCTAGGTTGTGGCCCTGTCTTCACTTCAACCCTGACTTGGCCAAGTGTGAGGTGACTGTTCGTGCCACAGTGCTTGTGGTTGCTGGTGTTAAAGGGAGAAAGGGGAGAAAAGGGACAAATGGGGATAGCTATGCCATAGGCAAAGCTCATGGTATATGCTATATTACATAAATATATACAGCAGCATGCTTTCTTGGGTTCTTTCTAACCTTTACATGGTACAATGTCTTTATTTGGAATTTGAGACAACAGGACAGAGATGCATTCATAATTTCTTTGTCTGTCCCTTGTACTGAGCTTACTTCAGGTATTGGTCTGTTAGCAGCAGGTTTGTAAGTCATGGTTTGAATTCTGTTAAGGATTTTATTTACAGTTTTGGTCGTGTCCAGAGATACCTGCTGGGAGTAGGCTCTGCTGGAAGACTAGATTCAAATAGAGATCATCAACCCTGCCTTGAGGAGTTTTGAGCTATAGTCTGTATCTGCCTAATTTTGGACTGCAATTTAAAAATTGTACCTGAAACTCCTAAATATTTTAATATAGAATTCGGTATGTTTGTGAAAAGGATCATGAAAGTAATCTGGACATGCTAACCAGCACTGTTATTTGTAGAATTATTTTGGATGAGAATACATAGTGCTGTGTTACTGAAGGATTAATTGAATTTTTTTTTTCTCCACTTGCATATTTAGCATTGGATTTACATTTTGTGGTCCTATGAAAGACAGAATTAGAAGTAAAACATACTTATTCCAAGAGGGAGTAAAAATCTCCACTGTGCAGAGATGAGAGTGTATTTGATGACTCCTGAACAAAGTTCTTTCCTTTAATATGTTTAATGAGCAAATGAATTGCATTCAGAAACATCCAGACTGTATTTCCCTTTTGCTCAGCACCACTGAGTCATACAAGTAAAGGCCTAACAGAAATCTCGTTGCAAGTGCAAAAGGGAATTTAGAAAATATTGGTCAAAACTGTAACAATTTTTTTTGCTGTCTCTTGGGTTTTTTTATAGTAGCTTCTTACTGCTCTCTGAGCTTTCTAATGCTGCTGTTCTCTTTGTGTAGTTGACCGTTCTGGTCTTGTCTCTTACATTCTCTTTGCTGTTTCTGGGACAACAAAAAAATCTTTTTAAGAGGCTGGAGATTTAAAAGAGGAAGTCAAAGCCAGATTATTTTTAGCTGCCATTCCTCTTGCAGAAAACACAGCTGCTGTTGAGATGAGGAAGCAACTGATAGGCATTACTGGATACCATGTCAGTAGTGCAACTCTGAGTTGCAGAGCTATGCAGGAATCCAATATAAATCATGCTCTCATATGTGCCTACAGCTGGGAGAGTCCCTCTTCCTTAAAAGCCCTGCCTGCCCTGGGTGATGGTTAAGCTGCTGGCATCTGACTGATCAGCTGATACAGGGGCTGAGTGTGATGATGGTCTTGGCTTTCACATTGAATCACAATTTAGAGAGTGCCCTTCTCCTGGGGCCAGCTTTAAGGAGTAAAGCAGCACTGAGCTCCCCTGCCCTGCTGTCGGTCAGCACAAAAACATTCATGCTGGAGCCAAGGTGTTCCTCTTCCCTGTCCTTCCTCTTTCCTAATATCAGTAGTGCATATCTATCAGAATCCTTCATACACTTTTAAAATGGTTTCAAAGTATAACAGTATGTCTATTCTGGTATGATGAGTGTGAAATACATTGGAATTGTTCATCAGCTCAGGTCACTCTCCTCTCAAGCTGTGGATACACAACATGGCACATTCTCTTTGCATCCAAACAGAGCCAAGTACCTCACATAAAGCACATATGAGGCAACTGTCAGCATAGTATGGGATCTGTGGTGGTTCCTGTCCACAAGATCACTTTTTCAACCCAGAAAACATTGTTCTGGCTACTTGCTGCTGTCTCCCATCCCTGCACGTTATCGTTCTCAGTTTGTTCCATTGTGCTGCACTTGATCAGTTTGTAGAAGATTCTTTTCCCATAATCATAAGACGAGATTCATCAGCTGTAAAAAAGGGATGCATAACTGCTGGTTAGAAATTGACCTGGCAAAATGTCTCATTAGGCTGTCACTGTTAGGGATTAATTGCTAAATGAACCCTTCCTTCTTTTCTCTGCTTTTCCCAGCATGTTAAATTTTACCAAATCCTTTCACTCTTCTTCTTTTTAAAAATTACTATTTAATTGATCTTTTGTCTTCTACACTCCTCTTTCCACTGTCACACTTAAGTTACAGTGACAGTTATTTCAAAATCAGAGGGTCTTATTTTCTGGTGGGAGAAGCTGTTAATTTATTTCTTGTTTTTTTAATGGCAACATTGTACAACATTTGAAGGCTGAGTCTGAGTAGGACCAGAAAAATACTACCTTACCATGTCTTCATTCTGGTTCTGGTTCTTAACTTCCAAGTAAGAACAGCAGTTCCTTCTCTTCTAGGAATGGCTTTTGGCCCAAAAGTCATGTGGGAATTGAAATAACTGTAAATGTGCTTGTGGTTGGTGTAATAAGCAGCAGGGTGAGTGGAGCACTGCAGAGGAGGGTCTGCTCTACTCTCTCCTTCACCTCAGGCAATTTACACAGGCAATGGATTGGCTTCTTCACCTCATGAGAGGACTTGGTGCTTGGAGATGTCATCCAAGAGATCTCAGCCATGTCCCATTCCATCACATGGAAGGTTGTTATGCACCTTCACCTCTGTGTTGCTCACTTTGGACAGCAGTTTCCCCAGGGGGAGTGCTGAGGACAGTGGCTGTCATTAGACCACTTGCAGGGGCGGTCTCCATTGGGAGAATGGGCAGACTGATTTAATAAGTAGCTTTCATTCCTATTGGGAAAGTCTGTCTTATTTTAATGTGATAATGTAACAAGGTCATTAAATTATTTTTTGCTTAGCCCCTATAATTCGGGAATTGATTTAGTGATGTTCATTTGGATCTTCAATTGTATTCAGTTCCCAGAATAACACTGGTTGGTAGTTGCCATAAATTTGGGGAATGCAACCTCAGGCACCTGGAGAGCCCAAGGGGAGCACCTTGAAGACTCTAAGTGGTTCTTGGTCTCCATGTGAGTTTCATTGCTGCTGAAGGCTGCTGGTGAGTACTGGAGACCACTGCTGTATTTGTATGCTGCACTCGTGAGCATCCTTGCTGAAGGAGCAGTCAGCAGTTACAACTGCTGTATCATCAGCTGATCTGCTGATAAGGCAGCAGCAAATGTCTTGGCATTGGCAGACTTGCATTCATTTCAGGATGTTCTTTTCCCTTTTTTGGATGATTGCTATAATCCAGCTGCCCCTCTACAGACACTCTTTGGTACTTACTATATTGAGGATGCCTCTGATTTTAGCAGCTAAATTGTATCAGAAAAGGGAGGGAAGGCTCATCATTTGCACTGATCTTTTGGATTCAAGACTAACAATTTTTTTTGTCCTGCTGGATGGTGGAAGAAGGAAGGAAGCCAAAGTAAGGAACTTGTGGCTGAGCTTGTTCACAAGCTGGTGGCCAAACTGTGGGGAAAGAACTGTAGAAATGGGTGCAGCAGCTCTGTTTCATAAGGACACTTCAAATTCCTTCCTCCCTTCTGCATAAATAACACACAACAGTTTTCCTGGGCTTTCCTACCTGGAAATACGTGTTTCTAGAGGATTTGAAAATGCTGCAGGAGTAAGAGGCCATCAAAACTTGAACTCTGGTCTTTTTCAGTCAGATGTAATGTAGGAATTCATTCCTGATGCCACACTTGAGAAGTGGCAGAAGCCCTCCACAGTACTCAGGCAGTCTGGTTTCTGTTGTATTTCCCTCTGAATCAAAGGTTTCTCTATCCCCTCATTTATCTAATTTTGAGTCCCTCCAGTATTGTTTGGGTTGGGTTTTTGTTTTAGCAACAGCTAGCCCCAGATCATGTTTTTTTCTGACTTGATTGCCATGGATTAGTCATACATCAGCTGATCTCGTAAGTGTAATTTATACACGTATTTTATACACATATGTGCGTGTATGTGCATGCATGCACTCAGGTACATGAGTGTGTCGTTCTTGGTCTGCTATGAATGGTTAGGCTCTCAGAAAACATTTTATATTATAGCTGACGTGTGAGTTGACATTTTTTATCCAGTAATTGGAAACATTTATTATGTTTCTCTTATAGATACAGCTGTGCACTTTCCAGGAGGAATTTGATTGGCTGCTGTGTGTATAAAAATAGCTGAATTCTAAATTCAGATATTTATTTTGAGATTTCTTAACCAGAAACAGTTTTTTGGTCACTAAAAGTAGCTCAGTTCAGTTTAGAGTCAGGATTATGTACTCTTGATAAAAGCAAGGTTAAGTTAAGAAAGGAAAAAGACAACTTTAAGGAAGAAAAAAAAGTAGCTGTAATAGTTAATAAAAACTGGCAGGTTTAAATGTATATTGGAAAGTAGTTAGCAATATATGTAGACTAATACAGTCAGGGAAGACAGATGACTTATGCTGACCCTGACAGTGACATTTGTTCTCTGTTTTAGGTACTGGCTGATGAGTTTAGCTGGTACATATTATCTGTGTGACATTGGTTATGTGTGGAATATGATGAGCAGCTGAGGCAGGCTGTGTTGGACTGTCCTGGGCAGTTATCAGAATTGAACAGAAACAGGATGGGAAAGAATCAAAGACTAAGAAGATAATATATTTGTGCACTTGAAATATCCTGTTTCTTGGTAGGAGACTTCAGCCCCTATGAACTACTGGGATATAGCCCAGGACCAGCAAGGTTCATATTATCAGCAAGAAGTTGTATTTTAAACAGCAGTTTTACAATCTGCTAGCTGCTGCTCATTTTCATCAAGTGTGATGTCATCAGCAAAGCATCGCAGCTGCTTCTGAGTAAAACACAGTAAACAACTTGAATAGCTCTTCAGGACAGGAACTAAAAAAACTTCTGTCTCAATGAAATTAATGCAAGTCCATCATGGAGACTGAATCTAATAAAGCCAATTGGAATTTGGTCAAATTTCAGGCCCAAGTGAGTCTGGCTAACTCACATTTTCAAGACTGATTTATGCCACTGTTATCTTAATCTAGTTGCCATATGGGAAATTTGGGCTGCTTCCGATTGCCTAAGTACTTTCTTTAGAAGCAATCTGCCCACACAAGTGACTCAGGTTTGCAGTGCTGGAGCTGCACTGAGATGCTCTAAAGACAGTGAATGTGTACATGTCTGTGGAGGTTTATACAAACCACACTGAACAAGAGTATGCGTGTGCTTGTTGCCACAGGAAAGGCTCAATAAACAACTGCTTGCTGCTTTGTGTCCTCATTCTGCCACGAAGGTTAGTCCAGCACTACCTTGCAGGCCCACAAATGAAGCACAAAGAGTAATGAAAGAAACCTTGTGCCTAAATGCAATAAATTTCTCATAAGGTAGAAAGGAAGTTGGTTGTGCAGATCTGCCTTGTTTCAAAAAGAGGTAAATGCTGAAATGTTTGGTAAGATTCTTTTTCATCTATTGGTAGTGAAGTATCATTTGGAAAAAAATAGGTCACTTTCTGAGATGAAATTGGATGAATTAAAATAGTTATTTTACTTACAATGTTCACATTTATATATAAGTAGTAAATAGTCAAAAGCTAGTTTGGTTTTTGATGTTGCTCTTTATTTGCCTTTAAAAGATACATTAATAAATTAAAAGCACCTAGAAGTGACAGGAGTAGCAAGACATAGACCCACAAGTACAATACAACACAACCTAAGAAGGTAAGCAAGAACATCCCCAGGAAAAAGCTAGAAGTGTTGGAAATAAAGCTTTCAGAATTGGCTGGTGACCAGAGAACATAATGATCTGGGACAGCTTCACTCCATGGTGTCATTTTTCCTGTTGTTCAGGAGATAGCTCAGGCTGGTGGACTGTTCTTCTTTTGCATCTGTTATGCTGTGCTCATCAAGGCAAGTTTCTATCTTGCAAAGCACCTCAAAATATCACACAGAGCAAGACATCTCCCCCATTTTTAGTGCCTATCAATTTAATGTTTGTACCCAGAGCAATGCTGCATGTCTGCCAAACTCAGGAGGCACAAAGGCAACTTAACTGCAGTTTTTAGAAGTTAATTTGGGCACTTCCCATTGGATCTGTAGTCTGTCACATGGAGTCTGTGAAAATGACACTCGGAGAAAATAAGAGCAAGGGTTAGAAGCTGTCAGAAGATGAGCAGGATTCCTGTTGCAAATGTGGTAGCCAAAGTTTGTGATATGAGAATTGTTGACTGTGTTGCTTTATCTCAACATTCACCTGGGGTAACTAAAGTAAAATATGCATTATCTGTCTGTCTGGTTTTCTCCCTACCTCTCCCAAATGTAATAGGGCTATGTAGGTTGACTCCTGCCTGCTCAGAAGTCATGATAGGATTATTAGACTAAAGAAAACTATTTAATTAAACCTACAGAGGTAGCCCAAACCCTCAAATCACCTCAGTGATTAATGTAAAAGTACTATAGTAACTATAGTCTGATGAGTAGCAGCAGCAGACATGCAGTCAGAATACATGCAGTGAAAGTCAACAGCTGTAACTATTCACACCACAAAGGAGATATGAGAGATGCTTTTTTTTTTTTCCTTTCTGTTTCTCATTTCCTGTGCAAAGAAATCCTGGTTTTGACTGATTCTGTGTTCAATCACTGGGTCAGAACCTCAGCTCTGTAGATCAATGTGGTATCAAGGGGCCATAACAGGCTATGTCAATGAACCAGCAGGTCTCGTGCCTCTATATTCATTTTACTGAAGAAATACTTCTAAAGAGAATATACAGATTTCCTGATTGTACATGTCAAAAACATGTTACAGACATCAAATTAATTGTTTCATTAAAAGGTCTGGGAATAGCTGGTTTAAAAATTAATTTACTACAATGTTTCCATCTGGGATTTTCCAAAGAGCTTAGGGCATTTCAGTCTGCAAATCACACTGGAATTCAGGGACAGACTTTGATTTCCGATTTCCTGAGGGTCCTTCATAAATCCCATGTTTAGGAGTTCATAGAGGGAAAAGTAGTCAGCAATGGAAGAGGCCAATAAGGAGTAAACATTGATAGGAAAGCTATGCTATTCAGTTTATCAGGAAGGTTGAGTATAGCCAAGAGGTTTAGTTTCCCTGGGCAGCTGCCAGGCCAAACTGACATTTCCTCTCATCTCTCAGCATGTGGCCTTGTGCTTCAAAAAACTTCTTCCGGCCAAGTGTGCAAGCACAGGAGCCATAAGGAGCTTCCACTGGAACCAAAACCTGAGGGGGATGAGCACAAACACAAAGGTTATATTTGAGACAGTGAAATGCCAGCACAAAATGCAGCTATTCACCTCCTTATAAAATCATGCTCAGGCCCTTTCTTTATCTTATGAACATCAGTGGTAGATGCTGACGTTATCACAAGTAAAAGTGGATCTATAATGTCCACCTGAAGGAGGGCAAGGATAGGGGAGCATGGTAGCAGAATCACAAGCCTTTGGGGGAACACTAGAGCATAAACAGACTATAGATCATCAATGCCAAATGGAATAACCCCATTTCTCTCTTTCACGTGAGGGTAGTGTAACAGACTTGCAGCTGGACCTAGCTGGCAGCTAGAGCAGCTGTGGAGGGAGGAGAAAATACATCTCATCCTCTACCTCTTGCCCTCTGCCTGATCTCAGGCTTGTACCTTATCCACTGTTGGACCAATCTGGGATGCCACAGTGCATTCTGCTTGGGTAAAATGCATGAGTTGACATTATAATTGAGAGTCAAATTCAGTGGAGAAAACCGGAATAATTTTTCAGAGACAGTCTCTCTTACAGATCCTTTTAATGTCTAGAGCATCCCACTTGCACCTGTAGCTTTTATCAATAACACAAGAAGACAATTATTTATCCTCCTTTTGTAATCAGTGTAAGTCTTTTTTAGAGGTAATGTGGAGCTTTTACTGTGACTGGGAGAAGAAAGTTTGCTCACTTTAACTCTTATATAGAACTGCTGCTATTCTTTGAGGCTGAGTATTCTAAAAAGGGCAGTCAAGTTGTATTTGAAGCATTTACTTACTTCTTTGTCATTGGTCAAGCCTAGATTCTTCATGTCTACAACATTATAAAAAGTGTTGTTCAAGACGACTTCTATGATCTGTACCTGAAACCATGTAAAGGGATGAGGCAATGAATTAGGGCACCTTTTCAGTCAACAGCCTGGCAGGCTTTTCACTCGTAAAACCATTCACTCATAAAACAGAACAATGCCACTCCCCCCCAGTACAGTTGATCAAATGCAATCTAGTGAACACGTGTAGCACACCTTTTACTTTTATTCAAGTGCTTCCCAGCACTGAGTGATGTTCTCCCCCTTTGTGTTCCCAGCTGGGGAGTTTCCAGTCTTACTTAGAACTGACAGAGGAAATAATAGTCTTATGTTGGTCTTCTCAGTGGTGCAATTAACATTCACTGTTGTTGAAGTAAAACAACATAAGGAGGAAAGAAGATACCTGTGACACTCTGGAAAGGACAAGCATCTGGATACAGTTGACAGTTTTCTGGTAAGAGGGTGAATATTCCCCACAGTCAGGTGGTCCAGCAAAGGCTTCAAGAATACATTCACGGATTTTCTTCCTGGAGGTAACACAGGTTCTTATAAAACCTTGTATCATCTGTCTCTGCTTAGATCCATAATGCTCTACTGTGGGTTGGTTTTTGTTTATATTTTGCATGTATTTTCCGCAAATATATCACCCTGGGTATTTTGTGGAAGAACAATTTGTCTTGTCACCCAAATTCTGTTTCCTCTTCCAACCCCCACCAAATACGTAATTCACAAATAGGTTTTGCTAAAAGTATTTAACAAATTAGTTAATTCAGTCTCCTAAAGTGTTCTGTACTGAACACAACTGCTCATTTGAATCATGTCCACTGATATACCCTTAGAGAGAGAAGTACCCCTAAGACGCGCCTCTCACCCCTCGTAACAAGAGCTCAGTGCTGCCACTGAGACCTGTGAGTGGCTGATGCACAACAGCTGTGGACTTGGCCCTTAGACCTTCTGTACTGTATAGAGGGACTTTGTGAGTACAGATTAGGGAATTCATAATACTTGATATAACATATACCATATGCAGTCAAAGTCAAAATCCTTGCATTCGCCATATGACCATTTGCAGAAGAGCTCTCCACACAGAATCCTGTCATGCCTTTCAGGAAGTGTGGTGTGTTCATTCTTATAGAAGCCTTCAAATCCAGATTGTGTTGTCTTCATAAGTTTCAGGTCCTTAATTCCAGCAAAGACAATGAGAGGACCTGTGATTGAAAATTACAAGAAAATATGAGCTTCTTTTCATGCAAAGAAAGAAACCTTTGGGTGCATACTTGCATTGACAGCTCCAAAGCCAGAAAGCAGACAATAACTTTCTACACACTGATATTGGCAGAAAGGTAAGAAACAAGACAGAAACTACTGGAAGTCAGGCGCAATCTAGAAAACAGAGAATCCCATCAAGTGATCTGCAGTTAAGGAAAACTAAGGATAGACTTCTTTATCTCACTTGCTTGGAACTGGGACATGTGTTGGGTTGGCTCATGCTGATGTCAGTTTAGGAATGGCCATGAAATAGGCTACCAGTGCTGTGATGGATAGCAAGAGGTGTGGTGCCTTCTCCAAGAACACAGACAAGTGTAAAAATTCTCTCTATAAAGATAGAGCCTCAGTCAGTAATTTGCTTTAGACACCCATCTTGTTGGGAGTTTTGCATCTCTGAGAATGAGAGCCGGGAGCCAATGCAAATCCCTGCAGTTCAGCTAATGAGCAGGAACTGGCACTGATACAGATGCCACCCACAGGATCACACTGACAGTGGCTTTGCTCTTAGCTGCTATTTATAAAACAAGCTGTTGAGGATCACTGCTGCACGGGTGGATCATTGTCTTGTAAAGATCAAGCAGTTGTGACCTGAACTTTTTCTTCCGACAAACTTTTTGAATGGCAGCTATTTCAATTTCAAGCAGTCAGTCATTTAGAGCACACCAAGATGGTAACTGAAAATTTCACTGACAGGAGCTGCCAAAAAGCTGATGAGAAGAGAAACTTCATGGCATGCAGGCTCATTCAGGGCCTGTGCAGATAGTCAGTGGCTGAATCCCAAGCTGCTGGTTTTGTGCTGCTCTTGGTGCTCACTAGCTAGTTCAAAATTAATCCTTGAATATGTCAAGTGCATAGTAATCCTGCTTTGGATTTGGAAGACTGACAAATTTTTTTCTTCAAATGATGTCTTTGAAGGAATTGATACTGGAAATAATTCCATTGTGGTAGACATTTCTAAATTGCATGGTTGTTTAGAGATTTGGGTGTTTTTAAAGTGCTCTGTGACTGAATATTATTGAAACTTCATCTTATCTATTTCTTTTCTTGTTTACATTTGTTATTGTTTTTAAATTAGCCTAAGGAGGTATATCTATAATTTTGCCTATGTCTCCCTGTTATTTACTAAAGCTTTGAAAAAATCTAAAGAAGAGACTGACCTTGGACAGGATATTCTGGGGTTTGCAAGGATCTTGAATAATTGATCAATTGGGTATAAGACTGTGACACACAGTTATTAATGTAGTGCAGATACTATCAGTGAACCTGGAGAGATATTTATGTTACATTCAAATACTTAGCCTTGTTTGAAAGAGGTCCTTGCAACAAAAGATTGACTGAAAGGCTGGCTGGCTGTGCAGCAGTCAACCTGAAACTCGCTCCAAAGGATGCAGCACCCGGGGAGAGTTTCCAAGGTGAACAACAGCTCATGCTGTGCTTGCAGAAGGCTTTGTGCTCCTGCTGTCTTAAGTTGACAAATTTTGATTCTGTTAAGTTACTTATGACATTTTGAGTTTCCAAAAAAGTCTGAGCCTTTTATCAGCTGATATAATGGCAAAAAATAATTCTATTTATAAAACAATAGTATAAAACCATAAAAAAACAATAAAAACCTCACTAGGGTTTTTATTTTCATTATAAGAAAATTGTTAAAATATAGAATTAACTGAGAAATGAACTCCTGTGTCTGGCTGATAGGTGCATAGGAGGATGCTAAATATAGAGAACATTCTCTTAGAAGAAAAATAAAAGTGATTTGAAAATCTTCACTTTGGTTATTGTTCACCTAGGCAGGGAATTCTAAAGAAATAACTAAAGGGCTACATGAAGGGAAGTCTAAGAAGGAAAGGTGGTTTCCTTAGTAAGCAATAAAGGCTTTCTGTTTGTGTAGAATCTGAAATTGCAGAATTGCTTGCTAAATTGTCATGATAAAGAAAAATTTAATTCAATTTACATTAAGAGCAGCAGCTTTTCAAAAAAGCATAGACTCTTTTTGTTTGGTTTGGTTTTCTTGAGGGTTGTTTTTTTTTTAATTCAGGTGTATTTTTTAATATTTTCCAGAAAATACAGTCAATGCTATTGAGGCTGCCAAAATACAGCACTAGTTAACATTACTAGTAACATTAAAAGAGATGAGGCCAAGAGGCACTGGAGACTTGTACAGGCTTTCTCTTTCAGCAGGAATGCAGGGACAGTGCTCAAATGCCCTTTTCAAAACTTGTGTCCTGTCTGCAAGTGAAACTGGTCTTGCCACTGGTTCTGGGTAGGATGGGAAATAGTTGTAAGTTACATTAATGCAGTATAGATAGGTACTGAACTGATGCCTAAACCCTCTAAAGCCATTGTGTGAAATGATGCAGTGGCCTCAGCCCAGTTCCCATAATCCGGGAGATGTGTTAAACAAAACACCATCACAGAGAGACTGAACTTGGGCTTTTGCTGTGAGCCATAGCAAGTAGAGATAATTTTTACACTCCCTTTGAAATTCCAATTCACAGAAAGACAGTTGAGCTTGAAAGCCTGTCTTACAAGTATCACAAAACTCTTGGTTAAGCCAAATAGTGCTTTGTTTATGTGTGGTGTGCAAAAATAGTAAGCACAGTCTGAAGTATTTTCATGTGAAAATCGTTCACCTATAGACCGGAGTGTTCACGATGTTCAAGCTAGTCTGGCTTGCAGCAATGAAATTGCTTTCTTAGAAATAAAATCAGAGCATGTTGGCAGGGGTTTGAAAATAACTGCAAACCAGGCAATTGGCCTGCAGCAGGGTGGTATTGGGTAATGATCATAGGAGACTGCAGGTTATAGTACAAGGTAGAAAAGTAAGCAGCCTGTTCTGGAAAGGCTGTTAAATCCTGTGGCAAGATGTAACAGTTCTGCTGGCTGTGCTGTTGTAACCATTCCATGTTTGTGATGTACATACAAATGTGAGCTACTTTAGTTCTTCAGCCATGTCTCAGAGATCAAGAATGTCAAAATTACACTATAAAAATATTTTTTGTTTTAGACCTCTGGAGCAGTTTGGCGGTGCCCTAAGTCCTGTAACACCTGTAGCTATCTCTAAAGCCATCTTCATCTCTCATTGGCAGAAATATTTACAGAGAAGTAGGGGACGTTGCCAGTTCTTTCCTCACCGTTCCGGCACTGCTCAGCTTCGCAAAAGCGGATCCCATCAGGAACACATATGAATGAGTGGATGTGGGGAACGCCATCCTGCAATTTAGAGCAGACATGTAAGTAAAGGCGCCATAAATGTTACGTTAATTTGAAAACAGGAGCTAAGAGAGTGAGGAATGACTACAGCATAAACAAACAGAATGTATTAGTCTTTTAGATACCTCATGCAGACGTTGCCATGGTACTTCTTGAACGTAGGTTTTGACGTACGCCACTTGGCAAAATGTTGTCATGAAGTGATTGCAGATATCTATAGCAAATTGTTCTAAACTTGGGATCTAAGACAGCAAACGGTATTATTAGAAAGAAGCAATTACCTCATGTACAAAAGTAGATTTTTCTGGTTGTTGTAAGTATTTGGGAAGAATCAGTGTGATTAAAAACACATTTCTCTTATTTCTAGCTTGGCTTACTGTGCCCAGTCATTTGACCAGCTTGTAGCGTATGCTGCAAATAGCAGCTACAGTTGTGTCAAAAATCTCCCATTCTGTGGTGCAGTGAGTTGCAGTTCTTTGTCTGAGAGAAACTACTGCAGGAGTCTTGTGCTTTGAGGGTATAATGCCGAAATAATAATTTATAGTGATTATTCTGATTGGTATGATGATATTCTAATGAAGTTTTACAGGGTAAAGATGGGATTTCATTATGGAGACATTTAGTGCTACAGATTGTCATTACAATACATGCAACTGATGGCAGGAAGAGCACAGAAGAATTAAGAGGAGTCTTATACTTTGAGACCTTCTGTTTAAAAGTATGATATAGGAATAATGCAGGATTATGAGCTATTAAATAATAAAAAATAGACATGGCTTTTAAACAACAAATCCACAAAAAAACAGTGCTAGCTCTTGAGAAAAAAAGGCTTTGGAAAACTAAGAGTCCACAGGACAAACAGTGGAGGAGGAAAACCTCTCTCAAATCACTGAAAATTACATTGGTACTGATCTGATATGCCAATTGAAAATATTAAGTTAGTATAACAAATACTTCCAAATGAAGTTGTAAGAAACAGCAAGACTAGTTAAAAAATAAAACAAATACCCCATTTTTTTTGGCCAACACAAGGACAATATTTTTTATGGTGTCTGTAGGTATCACAAGAGAGTTGTTTCCTTCCAAGTACTCCTGAGGAGAAGTCAGCCGGAGATGTGCACACACTTCCACTTCTTTAACAAACTGCTTCTTTCCCTCTTTATGAAGGCGAAGGAACTTAATTGTATTCTTGCCATATTCACAGTTGAGGACTTCAAGGTCCTTGATCTGCAAAGAAATCACGTGGCAATTGTAAAGAAATGCAGTGGAAACCTGAGTTATGCTGTCATGAAACAATGAAAATGAAACATAAACAGTGCTTATGGCCTTTATTTTTGTGGTTACCTGTGATAACGAGAATATTTTCATTATAAATTGCAGAGTCCTGATGGGAAGAAAATGCTTTAGGTGACTATTATTATATTAGTAGCAGCTGTGATAAAATTTTAATATTTTCTGGGATTATAGAAAAAGATTCACAGTGAACTACTCTCTCATTTGTCATCTTTGAATTAGTCCTGACTATATAGACTTTCACTGACTCTGTTCTCTGGGATCACTGGTTTTGTTTGCATTAAGCCCTATTATTAAGTTTTACTCTGCTTCTGTCAAACCCACCTTTTACAGTGCTGGAGAAGCTGTACTAGCAAGGCGACAAAATTCTGCAAAGATTGTGAGGATTTCTGTTGTGCTAAAATATCCAGAGCTCATTGCAGTAGACTTTCCGTGAGACTGAAATATCCCATCCTCCATATCAACATCTTTTAATGTAAATCAGCCCCTTTTCATGTGGGCATAATGAGGAGGGAGAAAGAGCATTTTACACACCAAAATATAAATTGAAGCTTTTATGTGCGAGTTACTAAAAGATTATCAGATGCTAAATTGCTCTATGCAGACATGTTTGTTCCTAAAAGAAATGTTAATGCACTTAAAAAATAGTTGAAAAAAGCATTAGCTAATTGTAAGTAAATTGCTTTGGTTGAGAGATCAGAGCGTTTCTCCGGCTGAGTTGTGACAGGCTCAATGCCCAGGGGTGGCTAAAGGTCCCCAGCGCCGGAGCCGGGATCGGGCGGGGCCCAGCGCGGACCGGGAACCCTTTCTGCGAGCACGGGGCGAGGGCTGCGCTCGCTGCGAGGGCTGGGCGGAGAAGCAGTGAGCTGGAAATGGTGTTGTTTTGCTTCTCTAAACACCAGGGTTTTTTCAGATAGTTGTAAAAAAATTGTACATGAGTCATGCAAGCACTAAAAAGAAAACAAAAAGGGTTTCGGTATCTGCACGTTGGAGCTCTTTTTAAGCAGAATACCATGAATATTATAAATAGTAAAAATATTTTTATTTTTTCAAAAACATAACTTGGCAACTGTCATTTTGTTGCCCAAAGAAATCGTAAGCAGTTTCCGGCGGCTCCCCGGAGCCCTTGCTCCGCTGTCCATGGCCCTCCCTGCTGTGGAACCCGGTTTCCCAGGCCGAGCCCGGGGTGTGCTCCCTGCTCCGTGGGCAGGAGCTGACGGCTAACGCAGCACAACTTCTCCTTTTAGAGCTACTCGGGGCTCGCCCTGCGCAGCCGGGAAAGCAAAATGCCTGCGGGATCTGCTTGGTGCCACGCTGCTGTGATCTTAATTCTCTCATCCGTGCCCCTATGGGCCGCTGAGATTTCCTGCAGGAATGAAGACGGGGAGACGGTGGATTGGTGAGTAAATACTGTGCAGGGGACAAACGCTGGGTGAGTAAATAAAAAACATTGACTCGGGAAGTGGGTGGATCACCGAGAGGCAATGCAAGGCAACCGCTGGTTCAGCCCTGTTTGCCTGTGAGTAGTGCCTGAATTCTGGTTTTGAAGAACCTAGGATAAGTTATTGAAATCTGATTTCATTTCCCTGAACCAACCACCGTGCTGCATTATGACTAACGGCAGAATAATCAAACAATCACCGTTTTACACAGCGTTCATGTCTGATGATCAAAGGGAGCATAACCTGTGTTGGGGTGCCAAGGCTGCGCTCGCCAGCGGCAGCCCCGGGGGCACCGGCCGGGCCCGGGCTGCAGCACACGGCGGGGAAAGCGCCCGCTGGTGCCCTTTGCCTGGTACTGACCAGCAGCGTGGGCGCCTCGTCCCCTTGCTCTCGGCACTCGGGGGCAGCGGAGGCTGAGCGCCCCAGCGCTGGTGGCAGCAGCGTGGCCAAGCCGCCCGTGCCCTGTGCCTGGAGCAGAAGTCGCTCCCTGCCCGGAGCTGCCGTCACGGTACCGCCGGTGCCATGCCGCTGCCAGCAGCGAGCCCAGCTTTGGGTATTAAATGACTAATTGGATTAATGCGCTTTCAAGATGAAAAGACGCAAAATGCAATTGCATAATATCCAGCCCAGGTTTAAAAAGTGTAATGAGGGCTCTTTAAAAAGAGCACGTAAGCTTTCTGAAGATAAATATCAACCAATTTCAAAAGATAAAATGTTTTTCTTGTGAACAGTCATCAATCTGGATACAAGTGCTTAAAGAAGTAGGTCTATCCCTTTCCTTGCACACAGAGCTAACAGCAGGGCAGGCAGGTGCTTCTCACATCACAGGGTCTCTTTTTTTTTTTTTTGCTCTCTGTTGGCATAGCATCAAATGTGAGGGTCTAATCCATCCCTATGACTTGTCACCTTTGCCAAGGCCTTTCTGGATAATGTGAGTTTTTCAGGAATCAGACTCTTAGTTGTGCAGCTACCCAGAAACTTAAAGGTATGAGATATTTCTTTTCTCCCTAAACTGGAATTATTCTTCTCAGAATGAGTTTTTTTACGAAAAACAAACACAAAAACCCCACACAAAACAAACAAACAAAATAAACCAAAAACAAAACAGACCAATATCTAAACAAACTATCAATTTCTTAAATTAGGACAATTCTTGTATTAAAATTTTCTGAGAAATTCTTTGAAAGCTGGAGTAATTAGGAGTAATTCACCTGTGCCTTCATGTGAATGCCAGTGATGTAGGGCCTGTTCCAGGAGGTAACCTGGGGCTCTGCACAGGCAAATCCATGTTCCCTTTCACAAATTTAGCAGGTAGGACAGGGGGATTTCCTTTTCAATGTGCCCTGATCAAACAAAGAGAAACGTGCCTGTCTGCCAAGGTCATCCCAGTTTATTGAGAAGAAAGTCAGCCTTTAGATTCTGGATTTGGTTGCTATGAAGCTGACAGGAGAAGCAGAACTGAAACTGCTGAGAAGAGCCTCCTCTTAAACAAAATATGCCAATGCCCTTTCAAACAAACAGTACTTCAAGTGTTATTTTCAGTTAGCAAGAGGTTTATGTGAGTTCCTGCTATGCAGTGGTTTCATTCAGCAGTATTTCATAATTACTCAGTATTCACACACCCTTCCATTTGCCACTGAACCAGAGGGATCACTTGCTTTATCTGACCTGATCCCATCTGTGCTCGCAGCTTCTCCCCACAGGCAGTGCCTGGGCGGGCAAAAGTCTCTGCTGTGCTTTCATTCCACTTGGGATCTCATCTCACCAACCCCACTGCACCTCCCACAGGGGCTGCCAGAGCAAATGGCCATAGGATCGGCTCTGAGGAGGGCAGCCTTTCCTTTATTCATCTAACTCACTGTATTCTGTGGGAAGCCTTCCGTGCAAATAAAAACCAAAACTGTGCTTTCTGAGAAGTGTTCAGTCAAGGACTGAAGCCACAATGCACATTGTTTGTTTGGGCTTTTTTTATNATGTGATTCTTCGTTGTAAATTGTGTTCAGTCACAAGCAAACAACACGACAATGTTAATCTAGTCTAGACAGATTTGCTTTTTCTTGGTTCTCAGGAAAATAACTTTTATTCTGCTCCCACAAATGCCTAAGCTCTTGAGAAATTTCCTGTGCATGAATAGCAGTAAAGATTTTATACAACTTTAATTGGTAATACACTCAGCTGGCTTTCTGGAAAGAACCAAAACATGTATTCATTGGGAACTGGCAGGCAGTTTCCTGATAGCTCAATGACTAGCATTTCCTAAGCATACCTGCTAAGGTGGATTTGTCAGATGCAAGGCTGTAAACACTTCCAGAGCATAAATCTTTCAGTAGATTTCAAAGTAGTTTGGAAAGGCTTCATCTTCAAATTCCTGGATCAGCTCTTACTACTGTAATTACTGCTATTCCTCTCCTTTCCAAGTCTTCATTTCAAATCTTTATTTCAGATAAAGGGATTGTTGTGACTCCTGGTGCATGTATAGGCACAGACCACTCTCCCAAGCCTAGTTACATGCATCACTTTCTTCTTTGTGATCTGTCATCAGAAATTATTTCTCCTGAGATACATTAGGGAGATCATTCAGTCAGCAGCAATGCAAGTGGATTACCAGGACCACCACTGGTGTGTGTTTTTCTTCTGCCTGTACGTGTACATTTCCCATAGATTAAATGTTCTTCTCTAGCAAAATGTTTTCCTGCCACTTCTTACGTGTGTTTGGAGATTTCTTTTGTGACCAACTTGAGCCTGTAAGTCACTTGGGCAAGGTTTACTCCTCCTGATATACTTGAGGGGTTAAGCACAGGCTGCATTTTTGTTAAATAGTATAGATTTAAAATAATGCCACTCAGTCCTTACTGTTGACGTTAATAGCAAATTACTCAATGACAGCCCTCAGAGAAAGTGGTTGTGTTAATTACATTGTGATTAATGCCACGGACTTGTACACTGGGAAAACTTGTTTACTTTATCAGGAACCTTAGGATGAACTGAGCCATTTATTGACAATATTGAGTACTTTACAATTTTGAAGAGATTTGTATTCCTGGCTAATGGTTTGAAAACTTCCAGTCTGCAACAGTTCATCAGAGTGCAAGTCTGTTATGGAAAGTAGGATTGGAACAACATTTTATCACTTTGCTTTATAGTTATTTTGTTATTGTGATATATATAAACATAATATAATGCATTTTTTAATTTCAATACCTAATTGTACCTTTTTCATATAAAGCCATATCTGTATATATATATATCTAATATATAAATTGTTTGACCTGGGGGAATATTAGACTGGGTTTGGGACCTGAGGTTCTTTACCAGAACCAGGAGCAATAGGGATTTCATGGGCTGAGCTAAGGCTCCCTCAGATTCTTCAAGGGTACCAAGAGCAGTTTGGCAACAGCAACAGGAGTTTGGGGCTGAATCTTCCTCCCTTGCTTGCTAAGAAGCAGAACAAATTTTTCTGCAGCAGGGATTGTGCTACCAAACTGCAGCTGCTTCCTGGGCTGAGTCATTGCTTTGAGGCTGGGATGTTCACACTGCTCCCCCTCCAGCACAGGCATCCCTGGATTTTCCCTTCTCTTTCTCAGGGAAGGAGATAGTGATGTACACATTTAAACAGCGTGGGGGTAAAAAAACAATTGCTCTTCTCTGTTGCAGGTTCGCTCTTTACAAGTTGCCAAAACATGCCAAAGGACCAATTCCCATGCTGGGACTGGAATACCTGTACATGGATGCCCTGGCTCCTCAGTGGCAGCTTGGTAAATACCTCATCAATATGACACAGGGAGCTCTGGGACAAACACTGCAGCAGCTGTACGAGACGTACAAATCCAAGGCAAGTGACATTGTGACATTTCATTTTTGTTAGTGTGGTTACTTGATATTGTATGCAGATGACATGAAAGCAGCCAGAATAAGCCCATAGAGGTAAGGCCAGGCCTGACCAATAGATCTACTAAAACACATAGAGGGGAGGAGCACATTGGCAGCCAGGCAGATTACTTGCAGTTTTGGCTGCAATTAGGAATAATCCTCAAACTTCTAATTTCTAGTCAAGCTTTTAATATACTTAAGAGTATTTTTCATGAAAAAGAGTGTTCATGCATTTTCCCTTTGGCTTTTTTCTGCAATTCATGTTGAGCAACATCTGAAGTTGTGCATTCAACCAAGGTTAGAGGTAATTGTGACAGATAGTTGTCCTAAGCCCTCTTATGTGCATGTGTTTCATACTGATTCAAATCAAATCTGGGTTTTCATCGTCCCTCTGAAATCACTGTGACTGCTCCAGCAGTGATATGCTGCTTGTTGGCCTTCTTTTTTTTTGCTCCCACACTCAGACACCTCTCTTATATTTGTGTGAAGTGATTGTAAAATATCACAAGATCTGCCTATAACTATTTTTTCCCGTCTATGTAGTATTGTTGGGAGTCTGGATGTTTCTCTGCCTTTTCTCCTGTGAGTTTGTGGTAGTGTGCAATCAATTCATATGTAGAAGAGACTCCCAGAAGTCACTAAAATGTTGACAGTCCAGAAAACTGTCCTATCCCAGGTCTCACTGTAGCTGTACTAAACTGTTTACAAACTCATATTACATTGGGAGGGGAGGCATGTCCCAACTCCTTTGAAGTTCTCTATTCAGGGGAAATAAGGTGTGGCTGTATGCAAATATTTTGCAAAAAAAAGCTTTAATTGCTTGCCCTTCATAAGAACAGTTGTCATGCCTATTTTTACTCAGCAAATATTTTTACCGGATCTGATTGCTAAATCAGAGAGAGGCCCAAAAAACAGAGAGGGGAACTTCTGTGCAAGCAAGTGCTCACTAAACCCATGTAAACTGGCTTAGCAAGCATATTCAACCCTTGGGAAAGGGCTACTGCAGTGATTGAGAGAACTTCCACCTTGTGTCAGCTGAGGCTCTAATGCTGAGTCTTCAGGTTTATTTTACTGTAATGTCTATGGAGACTGTGTCAGCTGTACTGGGAGCAGAATTAGGCTCATGATGTTCACACAGAGGAATCCTGAATTCTTTCTTCTGTTCCCAGCAGATGTTTGCTTAAATGCCTTCCTTTTACTGAATATCATGTTTCAGAAATGTGTGTTTCCCTGCAGAAGAACACCACTGCATATGCTATATACAACGATGAGATCCCTGAATCAGACTCCAAAGGGTGGAAATGTGGACACACCAAAGGTACAGGGAGAGTCCCAAACTACACTTTTCTCCTTTCTAAAGTTGTGGATAGCATCTACATGTCTCTCTGTTTGTCTATCTGCATATATACAATTCCTGCCTAAAGCAAAACTGAAGAGTGATTTGCACGGTGTGTGGTTTTTGGTGTAGTTACCTATGCTGCAGCTTCTGTTTGGGTTTTGCTACATCTGTGCTGTGTGAAGGATCTTGGGGCTTAAGAACTCTTTGTTTCAAGAGTTGAAGCTAATAGAAATCATTTTAGCACCATCCTGTGCCTGATGGCAAAGCAGTACAAGATATGAAAGTAAAGATACCCTCCACAGAAACCCCTTCAAGCTTTCTGGGACAAGAAACTGCTACCCAGATCATGGAAGCACTGTAGGATGCAGTTACAGAATATTGAGACTTTTTAAATAAGTGTAAACTTCAGTGGAGTTTAAATGTTCCCCTGAGGAAGCAGATGGGGTTTGCCCAGCCTGATGTGGAAATGAGCACATAATGCAGGGCTGTATTTTCAGGCTGCAGCAATGGGCACAGCTCAGGAGCCATGATCCACCCTGGAGGGGAGAAGCATAGCCTGTCTCTCTGCTGCTTCCCCATGGGGGTCAGTTTGGTCTGCGAAAGAAGACACGATGTTGATAGAATCTGTTTCCCTTTATCCAGTGAATATTTGAAGTGACAGGAGATGAGCCATGGAGAGAGGGTCACAACCACTAAATCATCAGAACTTTTGAAGACAAAATTTGAGCAGAGGAAGGGGGATTGAAATGATGTTTTTCAAATTAATAATGAGGAAAATTTGAGATATGCAGGAAAGAATTAGTGCAATTTTAATACAATATTAGTGTCTCCTATGGTCTAATAATCTACTCTAGAACAGCTTACTGTAGACATTAACACATTGAAATGTGGTATCTGCAGCAGCAAAACCAAAGTAGGGCACAGCTCTATTGTCTCAGGGTTTTTTCCTCCTTAATTGATTTGCAGTGACTTTTATTTTGACAGGATTTCTGCTCTTGGATAAATCACAAGGCTTCTGGGTGATTCACAGTGTGCCCCTGTTCCCTCCCATTCCTGAGGATGGTTATGGATATCCATCTACTGGGGAGTCCTTCGGACAGACAGCCATCTGCATAACCTTCAAATATGATCAGTTCCCACAAATAGGTATGAAAAGCTTCTCCCTAAGAAAGCCTTTGTCCCACCACACCTCCCTGATGGCTTTCCTTGAGGTTTCACCTCAAAAATTTCTTGGTTTTGACTTTTTTGTCACCTTGGGAAATCAAGGGGGGGCCTGGAAAGAGCATTCTTGGCTTCAGTTATATTTATCCAATGATTTCCTGTGTAAATGTGGGAAATTCACTCTTCCACTCTGTTTTCATCTCCCTGTGGGGACTATCAGGATAATAATAGTCACCAGTGCATATCAAGAGTAAACTCAGTCCATGCATACAAAATGTTTTGGAAATAAAAAGTAGGATGATTAATCATTTTTAAGAGTAATATCTCATTCAGCAGCAGTCATCTGCAGTTCTGAAAATGTAAGGCAACCACTGCTTGAGCTAGAGTAGTAGCCTGGACTCATCAGACATAGGAAGTATGGAATAAATACCACATAGAATTTTCCCAGGTATTTCTTTTGGCAACAAAAATTGTCAATACTAAATATATAAAAACTCCTAAACCCAACAAAATATAGCTGCAAGATTCAGAACTATCTGGCAGTGATAACTGGTACTGGAATCCTAAAAAGGGACTATTGAAAGACATTACAAGAATTCATATTGGCATGTTGCTCAATTCTTTTCACACTGTTTTTTCATTCTCTTCTCAGTTACAAACCTCAAATCATATTAATGAAAGACACCTGCTGTGCAAATTGCCAGGCTGGCCACACCTAAGAGCTATCTAACCCAGGTTCCTGTTTGTGGAAATACATCTATGCATGTGTTTAGCAGAAGAGGACAAAAAAATGACATGCATATGCTAATGCTTTTCCTGCCTCATCCTCCCAGCTTCTGCTATTCTGTGGTTCAGGGATTTCCTGAGCCAGAAAGACTGGAATGTTTCTGATGGACTGGTCCTCCATGAACTTACCTAATGAGCCCATTTGTTCCCTTGCTGTTTATGCTACCCATGGCAAGGACTTCTACAGCTGAGCTGTGCACCGTTCAGAAAAGGCAATTTCTTCTGCAAATTCAGTCCAGATGCTGAAAGTCAAGTTCTGTTCTCCCTAAAACCAAACTAGACCCTTTGGCAGCTCCTCTGTTTGCATTTGGCTTAGCACCTGAGCTGACTGGAAACTACTCCTGTAAATACAGACAGGTTTGGATTCACACATGATGTCTGAGTGCTGTGTGGCTGCAGAGAGGCTTGAAGATGAGCATGGGTGGAAGTGGCAGTGGACCAAGACCACCAGTTAACAGTTCTGCTAAAAATAATGAGATATAAGTGGAAAGCCTGAGCATACTCTCCCAGCCAGTCCTGAGCTGCAGGGCCAGTCAGAATACAAAGCAATACACAAATTCTTGGTTGCTAAAATAAGATACTTTGATACTTAACTCATCCAGGAGATAGGCTGTGAAGATTAAGGATTTAGGTTTTCTGTCCAAGACAGAACTTTGCTCTCTTGATTGCTTTGCTTCAACCCATTCTAATTCTACATGTTTTCATTTCTGTGGGTTTTTCTCAGACCAACAGATGCTGAGTTATAATCCAGGAATCTACAGCTGTTCCATCCCCGACATCTTCCAAGATGATCTCCCAAATCTCCAGAAACTCTGTGCAAAGTCCAGGCTGCCCTCGGTCCCTTTCCGCCACCTCTCCAAGCTCCAGTCAGCTCATGGGGAAACCTTTCTCCACTTTGCAAAGTCACACTTGTTCATAGATGGTAAGAGAACCTGTCACTCTCTCTATAAAATGCACTCAATTAATTCTTAAATATGTATTAATAAATTATTTTGAAATTCATATTTTCTCTGAGGGGGAAAAAGGAAGTTCAGCTTTAGAAATAAATGTAACAGAGGGCAAGGCGTGCTGTCCCATCCTAATGTCCTCTCAGCCCCACAAAGCAAAAAGCTATCTGGTCCATCTGAAAGTATTCGACAATTAGATTTTCAGGAAATTTATGTTCCATTATTCAACAGTAACAACAAAGAAGAAATAAGGGATTTGAGTCATCTGAGGGTTTTTGTTATGAATAAGACTTGCAGTTTTTTGTCCTTTCCCTTTTTTCCTGCTGGTTGTTTGTAACAGGTTTTCTAGAAGGAGAAAAAGTAGAAATGAACTTCTGAAAAAGTCAAAATAAGGGGAGGGGGCAAAATCTCCTCTGGCCGACTTCGTGCATTACAGTGAAATGAGCACAATTTAGATAATGCTTTTCAGTCTATTCTTAAATGAAGGAACATGAAACACTGATTCCCCACACCCTGTATCTGTTATTCTACAGATATCTATGTGGCCTGGATGGCTCAGGAACTGAAGACTGATTTGTTGGCTGAATCCTGGCAACGTTCTGGTGAAAAACTTTACTCAAATTGCTCTCTTGACTACCACGTCTACAACATAAACATAATAGGGATGCCATTGAACTCCACCTTTCATTCCATTAATGATCATTCCAAATGGGCTGTTTCAAGGAAATACAAAGATCAATGGACGTGCATTGGGGACTTGAACCGTGCTGCTGAGCAAGCTTGGAGAAGTGGTGGGTTCATCTGTACCCAGAACGAACAGATCTACAAAGCCTTCAGGCATCTGATAATCCACTATGAAAGCTGCACTTCTGCTCCCAGACTGCTGTAACAAACAATTTCTCCCAACCAGCACAGCTCTTGCTGTATGGAAAGTGTAGGAAATGTCTCCCTTGAACTGTATTTCCACTCTGAAAAGCAGCCCTGTGAGTTTCCAGATGTGCTAGGCCGTCCCCTTGTTAGCTGTAGGAGCAGATGCTGTGCAGGTAAAGGGTGGCTCTTTTTCTGTGGTGTGGGGCCATCACGGGGTGAGTGCTGGGCCCTGCTCCACTCCCCTGGCTCTTCCCACCATCCCCGCTGGGATGGGGCAGGAGTGATGCTGCTGCAGGGGGCTGCACCAAAGCACATCTCTCTGAACACCCTGCACAGGCATCCCTGGGCATCTCAGGAGTGGGGCTGGACATGGGACAGGAGGGACAACAGAAACCTCTCCCATGAGCTGGGTTGTCAGGACTTGGCAGGTAGCAAGGGGTGAGTACCCCCAAATACTTCAAAATTGCCTTGGATTTCTGGCACTGTTGATGTAAATTACAGCATTTCTGCTCAGCTTGGGCTGAATCTCTGAAAGAGCTGAGAAAATTAGATCCAGACAGGGAGATGAGTAGATCTGTGGACAGGATGGCCTCATTTTAACATGACTCATTTTTAGAGAATTAATGAACTTTAAATAATCTTTAAATTATATGTAACCAATAGCTTGGGAATATTTCTAGTGCTTTTATTCATGTACAGCAATTTTATAAACAAATAAACATGTCCAAAATGGGAATGAGCAAAATAAGGAGCAAAAATGGTCTGTTTACATTCTCCCTCTGCCATCTGTATAGTTATTTGTGGTTGGTTACAATGTCTTATAGCTGCCAAAGGAAAAATGGAGACAATTAGGAAAAAATATAAAGAGAAGAATCTATTTGAAGAAAGATGTTATTTAACCTACATTTTCACATTACAACAAATGTAGCCATTAATTTTCAGTGTCTCCAGTCTCAGGCTTAGGACCTGAAGTTTGCATGGTCTTGCAATAAAGATGAAGCTGATTTGCAAAATCCCGATACACTCTTGTGTTCAGATTTCAAAAGTGTATCTGTATTTAATATGTTCCTAAATATATTTATATGTTTCTGTCTCTTTTTTTTCCTGAATTGCTAATATAAACTCCAGTCTGAAGATCTGGCTGTCCCACTGATACTTCTGATTTGCTATGTTCATAGTCCCTACCACTGATCCTCCACAATAGTGTCTTAAAAGGAAGTAGGTATAAAGAAATGCCCCAGAACCACAAAAGGTTGCCAAAGGTTTCCTTCCCTTTTCACCCGGAACAGTCAGCCAAACAATGAAGTGTATGAAGTGTCCAATGAATTAATTTCAGAAAACATTTGTGCATATTTTTTGAAGATATAGAAATAATGTATGTGGCCTGCATAATGAAGGGAATTGTACAGGAATAGGTTTCATAATTAGCCTGTCTGGATCAAATGTAGCTCGTAGCTTGAGTCTTATGGCTCACTGCAAAGTCTTGTTGCTTAGACATCCTGCAAGAAATTTTTTATTTTATTATCTGTGCATATAACCCAATAGCATTTGATAAACTATTTTTTGATAATGTTTTGATAATGTTCTTTCTCTGATGCCTGTGAAATTGTTTTACATACTTGCTTCTCGTTTTGCTAGCTGTGGTCAAGCTTTTGTGGGAGTGAAAATTACCAGTGACACAGAACACTGCACCATGGGATGGTGGGGCATCACTCAGATAAGCCAAGACAAAATTAATTTCTGTTGCCTATCTTTTCATGGCAGACACTAACCTAACCTGCCTGTCTGAGCTCTTGTATCTTGCCCACAGCTTTGTGTAAGCATGACTTCAGTGTACAGGACTGGCAAGACATCCTCCACTGGAGACAGTGCTTGGTGAGCTCACCACGTGTGTTAGAGTACACCTGGATCTGTGGCACAACTTGTATTTCTTGTAGTATTTTCAAATACTCAGTCACAGCATTTGGGTCACAGAGTTCAATAGCAAAGAGTCTCTGTCCCACTGGTTGTCACTGCAGTGTTGCCAGCCTCCTGCTCCCCAGTGCATCACTTGAAATAAGTGCTGATTGCTGTTCTTAATTATTTGGTCAATTAATAGCTGTCATAAAGTTTTACAAGACTACTTAAACATTCCTCTTTCATTATACCCAAGACTGGTTGCCTCCATTTTAGCTGTAAGTGAGGAGGCATAAAGAGCAGTGGGAAGATGCAGAGAAACATCTGTACCATACAGCACAACAAGCACCTCAGCAGCCTGACTGTGCACACACTCATTTCAGTGGTCTAGCAATAAAAAGGCTGCAGATCTGGTTCTCTTATTTTTTGACTGTAAACAGCTTTAATTCAGTTTTGCTTTTGTTGTGTAACTTCTGTATTTGCATATTCTAGTATTTCTGCTACATGTTATGAAACATGGGCAGACTCTTTGTTTCCCAAAAGAGATGAATAAGCAACAAAATAAACCATATAGATTTTTAAAGGGTTTGTAACTCTTAAGGCTTTCTTTGCAAATGCAACACTATAAGCCACTTACTCAACCTCATGTGCTCTCACAGCATGCCCTGTGTGAAATGTTTACTTTTTGCCTATTATATATATATTAATAAAGTTTTAAAATTTAAAATATGCTATTCCATTTTAAGATACCAAACACTCAAGAAATACCTGCCTGTCCCAGTGATTCTCTGCTGCCTCTGCTGCTCACTGCGACCCTTTTGACTGGACAGACTGGTTCCTGCAGAAGGGGACGTGTGGTGTGGCCCCTCTGCAGCTTCAGGAGGACCTGCTCAGCAAAACTGACCCTACAGAAGAGCCCAAACACTGGACCCTGGCATGGAGAGGGAAGAAAGCTGCTATCTTGTGTGGAAACCTGGAGTCTCTTCTCAGCATGCAGGTTTGGCTATTCTGACCCTTGGGCTCTGTTCTAGTTAGACTAAGCGAGAACATTTATTATACATGAAAATTGTTTGCCGAGGGAGTAGGAGAGGCCAAAAGCAAACATTATTAATCCACTAAACATTACTGTACTGCAGCCAAGTTTGTAACAAACACAGCAGCAGGGATGGTTGTTTGGTATAAATTGCCTTGTAATCATTTCCACAAGCCAAGGCTCAGTCCCAGCACGCCTGACACGCTCGTGGGGCACAGGAAATGCAGACACAGCCTCTCCAAATCCAACCTTGCCCCCCACACCAGGGCATCTCCTGCCCTCCCCACAGCAAAGGCAGGACTCTGCCTCCCTGGCACTGCTCAAAAAATCTGTCTGATTCTTCTGTAAACTCCTGTATCCCTGAGGATGCTTCCCTAATGCTGGTAATTGTATGTCAGGAGAGCAGTGATTTGCTGTGCTAGTGCAATTTTACACAAAGTTAATGCAAGAGGTCAAAGGATTAGACATTGAAGAAAAGGCAAAAATATTTTTAAAATTGAAGGCTCAAAAATTTAAACTGTGTGAAGTTTAATTCCAGCTGAGCAATTACAATACTGGAAAACAGGCAGAGGCATGGCAGCCTGAGCCCAGTTCACAGGGCAGTCATTGTGGTGGAATTGCTTCTGGTGTCTCCACAGTGACTGAACATACCCCGAACTCTCACGATGGGAGTGATGAGCAATGTATTTGAGAATTTCTCAAGAACTCTGGGGCTACTTGCCAGCTGCCTGCCAGCAAGTCAAAGGAAGCTTTGGGAGCAATTTCTGTTAGCTGGGAACCTTCTTCAAGGCATGCTAATGTAGCCCGGTGCTTTGTCTTGTCACAGGGGTCTGCAGGCATACTTCAGACTAATTAAATGCTCGATAACATCATTGTGATAATTTCTTTAATGTATCAAAGCATCTTTGGTGTTACTAGCATAGTCACATAATTATCCACAGAGAAACACCCATATGTTAACGCCCATAAATTATTGTGTGGATTTATTTTATACCTTTATTTTCAGTTTCTGGGAAGGATACATCACTGGGTACTTAATATAGTAATTGCTTCAGAATGTGTAAGCTGCCCATGCCTGCAGTAAAATATTCAGGAGGCAGAGTGGTGCTGGCAGCGTTGTCTGAAAGCTCAGCAAGCCAAAGCCTAACTGTGCCCAGAGTGTGATGCAATAATATGATGCACCTTTTTAATTTCACAAGAGATTTCTTAAAAAGACAGGAATTAAAAAATGAGAATGGAGATGAACAACTTTGTGTTAGGCTAAATGTGAAAAAAAAAAACTTTTGTAGCAGGGAAAAAATTCTTCATAGTACAAGGCAGAGAGCCTGATCTGAAATTCCAAGCTGGGGATAGCAATATCGGTGCATTCTAGATATCCTGATGCCCTGAGTTGCTAGCCATATCTGAGACTTTTTTATTTAGACTGGAGATACCAGATTATTGATACAATCTTCTGAAATTTCTCATAATCCTCACAAATTTGGCATGAATGCAGTAAAAGAAGTTGTGTTTGAACCAAGAAATCAGTTGTAGCACTTCTAGATCTTGGATTCAGACAGCATAATATAATTTTTTAATGCAGACCCATTGTGTGCTTATCCTTATGGTCTCTAAATGATTTATCCCAGTATTGAGAGTATGCTATTCTATGCATATATGATACATTCATTTTACTAAAACTGTTAATTAAAAAACATTAGGACTTGAAAAATATATCTTGCTTTTTATACAGAGCTGTGTTACACTTCTACTCAAGTTATTTTAGTAAGTAATTTTGATTTTATTTTATTTCGTTTGCATTTGCTTGACATTTCTACACAAGGTATCAGCTGACTATTCTGGTTCTCCTGTAAGAGGGATAAAAGTAAGGAACATTCTTCCCCTCCTTTGATCACTTTGCAGCCTGGGAACTGCAAACTGATGTTCAAATATTCAAAGCTTACAGGAGCAGAACACAGTATTTAATGTTGCATGCTGGAGTGCTGGAAATTGCTACAAGTGGCTCACTGTAGTACAGTAGTACCAGCATTGCCTCATTTATTAATCATAGAAATGTTGCATGCAAATTAGCAAGAGAGTTGTGCATCATAATACAGGAATCCAAAAATCTGTCTTCACATGTATTAATGCCTGCACATTAGGGATATCATGTTATAGCACTGCACGGTTTCTCCATTACACTCCAAAACCTGCCAAAAGCTCACTAAAAGCTGTGTCACTGAGTGTTTTCTTTTTGTTACTTACACATGACTTTCTAAAGAGTGAGAGTATTTAGCTCCAGGGCGCTTTTGTGTCTGCTTTTTCTCAGGGTTCTTTTTTGTGTTAATTTTCTGTCAGCCAAATATCAATATTTCTCGTGCTATTGCGCAGTTAAAAAATGTATTTTTGCACTAGTAGGAACATGGTAAGCACCACTGTCCTCCACTCCACTACAGCTTCAGGAACTCTTCCCTTCCCTGCTCTGAAAGCTGCTGCATTTCACATCCTGACCTTGTAAATCCTAGGCACTGTGCAAGGAAAACCTCATCTTTTAATCTCTTGTTTCTAACTACTCCAAATATTTTTTTCAGGAAAGTCAAGGTGAGAATGAAGGAGCTGACAATTTTGCACAGAACATTTTGGAAGGAAAGAAACACTGCACAGCAGATAGGGACAATTTGTGCAGCTGTATTCCCAGCCACTCCCCAACCTTCCAAAAGATGGAAAGAAACAGAAATATGGGAGCAAAAAGAGTTTTCAAGAGAAAGGGAGAAGAGAGAACAATACAACTGAAGGGAAGCAAGAGAGAGGAAGCAAGGGAAGAGCAGACAGAGCATTATAATGGTTAACACCAAGGGGGGTCAGAGACTTTGAGAGTGGTGACAGAGAAACTTCTGGAGTTAGCCGTGCAAAAATCCAGTTAACAGGATGTTTCAATTACTGTGATAGTTACCTAACATTTACCCATTTTACACATACAGTCTCCATAGGTTACACTACAGAGATAAAAGCAAAAGGCATAAAATGAAGCGACTTAGCCAAGTGGTTAAAAAACACAGCACAAACCAACACCCAAGAAAGTGATTACCTCTCTGTTTCCAAACCTACAACAGGTGGAGTAAGGTAAAGTCAAATGCATTAAATAGGTAAAAGTAGGAGGGAGAAATTCATGAGCTAGGCTAACCAGTTTGAACCATGCATATTTGAACAACATGCTAAACCATTTTTTTAAAAGAAAGAAGCTACTATTAAGGTTTAAAGCCAATGTACAAATACAATAAAAACAAGAGATGCAAAACATTCACAAGAGTAACTGCAGATCATTTCATTACAGCTGGTGACACTAAAGTGAGCTGCATTCATTCTTGTAGCATTGCGAGTACTGCAGGCAAAAAGAAGTAAATGCAAATACAAAAGAAAGTAAAAAGAACATACATAGGGATTAGCAAACTGATGCATTTAACACTTTGCTCCTGGGATTGTTATTATTACGGGTATTTTGTACAACATATGGCCTTTTATTGTCAGGTTAAAAATCAAGCTTTGTTTAGAAACCTCCCCAGTTTTATGTTTTTTTTCAGTTTCATCTCTGATCCTACAACAAATCATAAATGGCCCAATATAGTAGTTTCTCACTGCACTGAGTCAAAATCAGCAATCATTCCTGGGTATTACTTACTGTCACTTGGCTCATGGTCGCTGTTCTGTCACCTCTTGGTCTCGGATCCCACAGAGGAATAATGGCAGTATAGAAGCTGTAGCTCTATAAAAAGTGTCATCTTAATATCAGAGGAGGAGCTAGGCATAAGGGGTTGGCTTCACAAATGTAAATATTTCATAATTTATTTAGCAACGTGGCTTTTCTTTTTCCCCCAGGCAAAAACTTTAATAAAGGAATAGGTCTACTGCAACAAAGGAAACAACAACGAAAAACAGAGACAAGGACACATCCTAACCCCATTAATATCAGTGGGAATTTGCCTTCATCTTCAGTGGGAACAGAACTTCAAAGACACGGAAATCACCCATAAAACCTGAAGGGTAAAATCTGAACCTTCCATAGTCTCTGACACAAATTGTTCAAGGGTGGTAGGGTAGTCCTGACACAATGAAAATGTCCCCAACAGGAGTTGCACAACCTTGGCCTGACCATGACCTTGTCCCTAGCACTTGCAGAGTGGTGTTAGGACAGACCTCAGGGAGGCCTCATGCCTTGGCAGAAGAGCCTCTCTGAAGTACATGAGCTGGGCATGGATGAACAGTGCCCAAATCAGGAAGAAGTGATATCCCCACCTTTACAGGTACATTTTTTTACATCTCAGTAGCTTAAGATATTCTTTCAAAGCTTGTCTCTAGCGGAATGAAAACTCTTATCTCCTCAGTCCTCCTTTGTGTTGTTAGAACTGAGGAAGATGAGTGGTGTGGATATAAAGAATAGTTTCTTTTCTAGGAGGATTTAAGGTCTCTCTTGGGGACTAAGAACATATTTTAGGTACACACAGCCTGCTAAATGCTGGGAATGTGGGAAAGCCAGGATGAGGGAACTCATTCCTGGGCATCTCTGCAGGTCTTGTTTTGGTATTGACACCATATAGCAAATAGAAATTTAAAGAACAGAGGTACTAACAGCAGAATTAGTTTTCCTGTCCTTCCTTTGAATGACTCCTTGTGCTTCTTCCATTCTTGGGAATACATAATATGGCACGGTATCAAGTTCCTGGAAGAAAACGTGTATAATTTACAACCTGGAGAGGTTACTACACTCTTGATGAGTTTATTTGGTCCTCATAGTCCTATTTTAGCTTTGTGAGAAAAAGTCCCCCACTGTCCTTCATTATTTACTGGTCACCAAAATAGGTCTGACAACATAGATTCTTTCAAACAAACCAGATTCCAAAGAACGATAGGAAAACATTCCATAGGACTGTGTACCTTAACTAAGGCCTCTCCATTGATTTCTAATTATATTTCAGGTTATTTTCTGTGGTGTCTGCACCCCCAGACCATTGCAACCAGATCTGGAAAGCACTTTCAGAAAATCCCCTTTAGAAGAGCTGTGTTTAATATATGTTTGTACATCTGTGTTCTATACAGCAATGATTTTCCATCCCTGGGTGTAAAGAGTTCCATGGACAACCTTTAATAAAGCCACAAATATGACTGCAAAATATAAGTTCATGCATGTTTTCCATACATTAAATTTCTTAAGGAATCCTATGCCTCTCCTGGAAAACTATAAGAATATTTCAAAACCTGTGCTTTTTACAAGTCAGACCCATATTTTATGTCAAAATATACAGTTGGGGTTTTTTGCAAGAGTGAGCATTGCTCATGACCCTGCAGGTACAGAGAACTTGGGATTTCAATACTTTTTGGTCATAAAATGCAGTATTTCTTTAATGCTAAATTCCTCTGGTTTTCAGTGCCCTCATTGTTAACAACCAGCACATATATAATCAGACAAGAAAGAAGGAGTGGAGCATGTGATTTGGCTGCTTTGAGAATCATATCATAATGCTATTTGAGTCTGTGGGTTTAACTTGGTAGTCCAACTGAAATGACTGTCACCCAGACAGATAGTACAGGAAAGGTGAAACACTGTATTTCAGATAAGAAAGTAATCTGTACTTCATGGTTCCCATCTTCTCTGGGAATACGAGCCCAGCACTTTGTGGGATCAAGTGACACTCCTGAACATAGCACTGGAGCACAACTGGTCTGATTGGCTTAGTTAGACCAGTGTGGTAAAGGCAAAGTGAAACTGAGCAGCTTTGTTGTCCTTACCACTTTTACCATAAACAAGGTGTCTTTCCTAAGCAAGGGAAGTTTCAAGGGCTCACAGCATTTGAAGGAAGCCCAGTTTAATTTAAAGTTAGTACTGTATAAGCATTACAATAAGATGAACGGAGTAAAAATTAGAAGAGCTAAACTCTAAACAAATTTATGAGTGCAATGTACAAATTAATACATATTTATGCAAAGTATCCAGGAGAAGAGAAGTATGTTTCCTCTAAAAGGATGTAGGTGTGGCTACTGCAGTGTACCAAGGAGATTAAAAAAAAAATACTGTTGTGTTGTGTTTGAAGTAATAATTAAGAGTCTGGCGTCAAGTTTGAATGATAACTATTACTTTCTTCACACAGATTTTCTAACTTGAGAGACCAGTTTTCAAAAGCTCTCTAGCAAAGCTATTATTTTACCAGCATTACTTCATCAGAAGAAACTGTAAAAGATTCA
The DNA here is from genome assembly GCA_013400775.1 of Chaetops frenatus. Classification (NCBI taxonomy): domain Eukaryota; kingdom Metazoa; phylum Chordata; class Aves; order Passeriformes; family Picathartidae; genus Chaetops; species Chaetops frenatus. The sequence continues at coordinate 102,074 of VZTR01032145.1, forward strand.
TCAGAAACACTGAGGGTGAGTCTGGGTTTTTCAGTATCTTCTCAGGATTTGCCTTCAAAAATGAAAGTCAGCCTTTTTGACAGTAATCTTTCTTAATTACAGCTGAAAATTATGCAGTTGGCAAATTCTCAACAGCCTTGGAAATTCGACCTAATACATTCAAAGGCACAAGCCTTTAAAGTATTTCACATGTAGACAGTTAGCCAATATTATCAATTAGAATACATGCTTTTGTTCTTAAAGAAAACCACCCATGCTATTTCTTTCACTGCTGATACAGGCTTGTATCTGTTAGTGCTTTGAATTTCCTGATTTGGATACTCCCAAAGGGAGTATTTCAGATTCCTGTAGCACCCTGTCCCAGATAGCTTAATACTGAAAAGGGTTCCAGTAAGTCTTGTACATGGATGTATGAACACACTATATATAAAGAGAAATTTATACCTGCAGAGCTCTGGTATTATGAAATAAAGCATTCCAAGTGTTTAGCTCCCTGGAGTATGATGGCTCTCACATTTGATCTAGGATATATAGGAGTGGTACAGATAAAGTGTACTCCTGTGGGTGGAGGGATAGAGTGTTTAATATTAACAGACCCAAACTGTTCATTTCCTTCCTTCTGTTGGTGCCCTTCCAGTACACTACAGCAGTTCTGCTCCTAAACAATTTTTCTGAGTTTGATCTATTATTAGTCACCAGATTATCCTGGCTTCATGCTAAGTCCTTACCTAGGCTTAGTTACAAGGGTTTTCTCAAAACTGGTGAAATGCTTCCCACCCTCAGTAGATAGTTTGGTGTCTGCACACAGTCCTCTGCTAGTGGAGGATATGTAATGGACATCCGCAATGTCTTTTCCAAATCAAAGTAGGTGGAAGCTTGTTTGAGAGTACACTGGAACATCCAGTAGCATTGACATTTTAGGTGGTGGCAGTTAATAGTTCTTGGAAAAGCAAGAGGTATTGAAAGGCCAGAGGGTTCAGGAAGCTACCAGGAGCTTAACTGGCACCAAAATGTGGTGCAACAAAAAGAGTGAAGAGGGTTGTCTGCTGCAGCTTGCTTTTTGAAATGAGAAAAATGGAAACCATTTATGAATGCAAACAGGAAGGGGACAGCACTTTGCAAAGAGTTTTGAACTGCAGAGTTGTGGAGTGCCTGCCTCTTCCTAAGGCAGAATAATACCTAGAAATTCAGACATGAGGTAAAGGCACTGCACTGACATCTCACCTGAAACAGCAGAGGTACTTCTTTTAATTTCTGCCAACAGGCTTGAAGGAATGAAAGAACTTGAGCCCAAAGGAAAGGAAATCGTAGTGTCCCCCAAAGGATGGACTGCTTCCTGATGAGAAGGTGCTAAGGGCAGGCTGCTCTCCATGCAAAGCTGGAGGGGTGCCCAGAGAAACACCAGCATGTCCAATGATGTGGTTAATCCATGTCAGGGTGGCAGGTTGTTCCCAGGACTACTGAGCAAAATACACCTGAAAGAACAGGTGAGAACAAAACTTTTGTTAAATATCAGCCTCAGCCTGGATGAAAACTTGGAAAATTATGCATTTAGTTGTAAAAAAAAAATAAAATCTGGAATGACATGCTAAAAATCCTCAACAAAGACCTGTAAAGAGCCTACAATCATCTGAGCAGTATATTCTACTTAAGCTTTAAAAAAGGTACAACAGAATTTGGTCTTGATAAATAACTTGTGTGCAGGATCTAGAGCAGTTTTGTTGGGATCTCCAGAAATGCCATCAGTTCATCTTTCAATGATTTTGTGGTTGGCATCATATCAACACCATCAACCCTGCAGGTTGTGTAACAGGCTAATGATGAAACACTTAAGGATGAAGCTGGAGGTGCTGGTAGGATGACAAAGTCCCACCACACACATACCGTAAGAACCAACTGAGATTATGTGAGGCTGCAGTCAAATACAAAACATTATAAACAGTGTTTATTAAAAAGCACCAACCAAACTAAACTGAATTTATATAAACTATCTAATTAACAGATTAGAAAGCCTGATATGACCTGTGTGATCTTCTAGTTTGACTTCTACCATAATGGAGAGCAGATTTTCCTGAACTCATCCCTGTCTGAACTAGATTATATCATCTCAAGGGGGCCACATATATCTTGATATAAATGTCAAGAGAAAATTTACCATAATTCTTGGTAACCCTCTCAATGGTTAATTATGGGTAACTATAAATTAAGATTGCAGGTCTTGGATCCTTGCCTGCCAGAGCTAAGGCATGGATTTTTAAATTAATATTTACACCATAGAATGGTATATAAAGGGCCCCCATTAACTTTCTCTTTGATAAGCTAAATAAGTAGAACTCCTTGAGCCCCACATTAGAAGGACAGTATCCTCTAATCATGTCTCATCTCTATTCTATGAAATCCTTCTAATTTTGCATCACTCTTTTGAATTTAGGACCCAGATCCCAAGCAACATTCTACCTTTCCTTGCATCCATGCCAGATACAGATGAAGTATAAACTTCTTTATCCTTTCTCAATGTTTACTTGCTTGGGCAGTCAAGAGTTACTTTCTATATTCTGGTCACCATGTCAGAGAAGTAGCAATTGTGATCTGATAGTCTCCAATTCCTTTTCAGTAACTTTGCTTCCCAGCAGAGGACTGACTTCCTATGAGATTTGCTGGGCCCTTGTTCTATGTGGAATATATATTCTGCTTCTTTATTTGTATAAGGCAAAAATGCTTTCACAGTGATTTTGTAGAAGAATAAGGTGCAAAGGGATGTATCAGAGGTTACAACAAAGTATTTGTGAAAAAGGAAACTGAGGCAGATCTCCCGAATGCCACACTGGCACTACAGCACTGCACAAATCCATGTGAGGCTGAATGACACAGGCCATGGCCAGATGCACTGTCAGCTGATGGATACAACCCTGGTATCATATTGAATGCTGTCATTTCTTTCCAGATATATCTAAAAGTCCCCTGGTGAAATAAAAAAAAAAACCTGGGCTTGAATCATTGAGCCTAACTCTCTCCTGCCAAAGGTAACCATGCTGTGCCTTCTCTTTCATAAATAACTCCATGCAAAATTAGAAAATAAAGTATTTTCCCAAACAGGAGGAAAATATGATCAATTTGGAAATACAGACAAAGGAAATATTATTTTAGCTAATTCTTCCTTGTCAATTTGTACAGTAACTTTTACTAAAATGGGCTTTTGATTCTGTCCTCTGTCTCCTACTGCAGAGAACAGAGATTGTCTCCAGCACCAATCTGTGTTGGGTAAAGCACCAAACTTGTTGAACCATGCAGACCAAGCAGAAGAGATCCTGTAATAAAAGGTCCAGTGTAAGACCAGATTTCATGATGAGTTTCATTTCTTTTTTCAGTCAAACCCTGTGCACCAGGCAGGATTGGCTCTGACGAGCTTCCACTGTAAAATGATACAAAAGAGGCTGAAATCTAGGCCACAGCTAGAAATAATTCTTAGGAAGCTCTCTGGATTTCCTGGAGGGCAAGGTGTGGCTTTGTGTGTGGGAGGTAAACGCCAGTATTTTTCTGTTACCAGTAATTAGGTGCAGCTTGAGTTTCAGTAATAAGAGCTACATATGCATGCTGGAAAAAAAGAGTTTATCTGACACTGGGATTATATGTTACAAGATAAATGTCTTACATTGCTTGTTATCTTTGTTATTTTGTGACTAGCACTTTTAAATGTCCCAAAGTATGCTCATATTTTATCAACACATAAAAAAAAAATACAGTTACTCAGAGTTTGTAACATAAAAGAGAAAGAAATCTTGTAAATCTTCATATTAGCCCAACAGTCTGTCTAACATTTTGGAACTATTTCTTGCACTAGCATTTGTTTTTATTAGCTTCAGTAATTTTCCTTTTGATGTTGTTTATGATCACTGCCAAATACAGAATATGCTTTCCAGAAAGTTATCCTGAGATGAACACCCATCATTGAAATATCGGTCTTAAAAGATTTGATAAACCAATAAAGAAAGAAAATATTATCAGGGGAAAGGGGCTTGGTAGCTTAAATAAAAGAGATACTGCAATTCTAATGACTATTCATCAAAATATAGCAATAAAAACAGGAAAAAACCCCCAAATTTAATGTAGCTAAAATGCAACCTGTTAAATTATTTTAGAAGTCCATTCATTACAGTGTCTAACCCCATACCCTATGCATATTATGGAAAATATTCTAAAATTCTTATAAAACATTTGAAAGGGCTTTTTAAACTTCATTTTGAGGTCTCATAGCATCATTGATTTTCAGGCCAGAAGAAAGCACCACAAGTCTCCAGCCTGACCTTTTGCATGGTACAGATGATAATTAGATTGAGGGATGTGTCCTTTGGGAAAAAATCCACCACTTTGGTTTAAAGATTTCATGTGAAAAAAAAATACTTCACAGGCCTATCTATCATTTTTTTTCTCCCCAGGGCTTAGTTAATCCAAGAGGTTTTCTGTTTGTTTTGATTTTGTTTTTTAATCAAAAAATATCTCTTGACTCAGTTTTCAAACACTGCATCTTTTAAAAGATTTGTCTGCTAAACCAAAGAGTTCTATAATTATTCTCTTTATTTATGTAATTCCAGGTGAGTTAGTGCTTCCCTGATTCAGTGATGCACCAAAGAGATGAAGCTTTTTAAGTCTCTTCTGTAAAAAGGGTTTCTAGAACCCAAACCAACCAGAAAGTTCTGCTTAACCAGTTTCTCAGTTTTTGTATCAAGGCAAGGCCTCCGTACCAGGGCAAGACCTACTGTTCCACCAACAAAATCCCTATTGCTACAGTGCTCCCCACATTTATTCACCAGGATGGCATTTCTGTGTGCTCTTAACTGCATTTCTGTATCACTCCTTTTAATGATGCAGCCCTTCCTCAGATAAGTAAATTACATGTTTCTTTCCTAGTAATATTGGCCTGCACTTAACTATACTGAAATGCACATTGTTCAAGTTAACTCACCTTACTAAAGATTCTGGGAGCATTGTGGACTAATTTCTTATCATGTATCACTTTACAACTTCTGTTTTTTATGCAAGTATTATCTTAAAAATTTGTAAAAAAAACTGATATGTGTCATTAGCTGTTTATAAATACTTCTCACTTATTAATAATGCAAAGTAAAAATGATCCTATTTTTCTCAATTTAAAATGTAAAGTACATACTAAGAGCCAAGTGTAATATAGCCAGACACAGAAATTTATCAAAATAGAGGAATATTTAAGCAATATTTTGCTTATTTTCAATAAAATGTGTGTTGATACCATGGCATAAAAAGCAGTCTTCAGGGGGAAGGGAACAACAGTTTAACCTGACACCTTTTACTTTGTAACAAAATAATTACCTTATTTCTGTTGTAGCACCTACAAATTATGTTCCAATAATTTTGAATAAGGAGAAAATTCTTCTCTATCTGTGGGCAACCTGCATGCAGAAAAAAGAAGCTAAATTATTTGCTATACCAAGTTTTATTAATTTCAGCAAAATTATTCCACTACTGCACAAATATGCCTTAATACAAAATAACAGGAATTTAGTAAATAAAATGAAGTCACAAGACAGCATCTTCTGAAAAATATCTGCCTAGAAATGAGTCATACTCTAATCTTGGATAAACTTCTTATTTTTCATATACATGGAGTATTTAATTAAGGCAGCCCAAGCTATGTGTAATTGCACCAGCAGAAAGATACAAGCATCACTTTCTTCAAAGAGAACCACACCTCCCAAGAAACACAAGTTTTTCTGCATACCCACAAGGTTGATGAAATGTTGCCATTGACTATCTTCCCTTTTACAGGGTAATTCTTTAGAAAAGGGTAGGGATCACCAAAAGCAGCACAATGAATTCAGTAAAATACCAGGCTGGAAACAGCAGATGCTTCTTCAGTACTTTGCCATGGGTAACTATTGGATAAACGTCTCAAAAAGTCTAAATGTGTCAAAATACAACTTTATTGCCCATAGAATTTCTATTTGGGGAAGTATTCCAGTTTTTTGACTGGTTGAAACTCTAGCAACCTCCATCATCTTCTTTTATTTTTTTTCCCCAGCTAATATACAATTAATGCATTATCTAGTAGTTATAATCTACTAACTAACCAGATGTGCTGACACATTTGTAGTAAATCAAATACCCAGTACTAGCCAGGCTAATCTGTCCAGATTAAGATAATGGTCAGCTATGCCATCTTGATAAATCCTGTGGGAAGAAATTATTATAATGTTGGTTATAACCACATGTTTACTACTGTGCTGACATCCATACATAAAGTCATTTTTTAAAACTCAAACGAGATGAAAACTGGACACTCATATGCAGCAGACTATGAAATTTCCATAATTTTTAAATAATACATTTGCAAGGTTTTTTGCAATAATGCCATATAAAATGCCTTCTTTTTAAAATCCTGTCCTTTGCTTAATTCTTCCTTAGATTATTTAAATCTTGCTCAGTCAGGCTTCCAAAAGCTTTGCATCTTTTTCTTTCTGACATGCACTTACACACACACACACACACACGTTCTGAGACGTTTGACAGAGATCATTTGAACACATCGCTGCTCTTTGCACAGTGTTTCAGCAAGAAGGTTGCACTCTGAGCTGCTGCAGCTTCAACAAGTGCAGGAGGGGAGCTACAGGTCTGTCAGCCTCACCTCTGTCCCCAGGATGAGTCTGAAGCAAATACTGCTGGGACACATTTCCCAGCACTTGAGGGACATGAAGGTGACTGAGAACAGATGGTGCAATGTGGCTGTACCAAGGGCAAACCTTTGATGGAAAGACTGGCTCAACAGAGGAGGAAGAGCAGTGCTTGCTGTTTACCTTGATTTTAGGGAAGCCTTCAGCACAGACTACCACAGGGTCCCTACAGTCAAATGGGTGAAATACGGAGTGGAAAAATGTACAAGGTGTGGACGGATGATCGGCTGGGCTGTGCAGTAAAACGGGTGTTGATCAGCAGAGCTAAGTCCACATAAAAAGGAGGTTGGTTACCAGTAGTGTTCCCCAGGGACCCATACAGGGGCCAAAACCCTTAATGTCCTTTTTAATGGCATTCTCAGCATGTTCAGATGTGATACCTTTTGTGAGCAGGGGTGTCAATACTCAGGAAGATCGAGCTGCTATTCAGGGGGATCTTTGTTCTTTTTCACCATTGTTAGCTTTCTTAAACCTAGGACTTTTTACACAAAAACATGAAGATTGTAAAGAAACTTTAAAAAGCAAGAGCACTACAGAATGAGAACTAAAGAAATTAATTTGGTCTCCTTATTTACCCATAGTACACCAAACTTTTTTAGACACTCAGTCTGCATTCCACATTTGCTGGGTGACGTACCTGGAATCTGGTATCTAGAATGATCCTGGGCATGGGGACATTAATTGTGAATCTAATTGAATATAGTTGTGATTTGAACACATGGTGCTAAATGGTGTAAATATTTGTAAAATATTGTGCTAAATATTTCTAAAATGACCTTTGGGTGTCTTACACTGGGTATTCTAAATGTGTTTGATAAATTTTGTATTGACAAACTAGTTTAATTTTCCAATCTGTACAATGGACATCATACCTTCTTTCCAATAAGACCCTTAGTGTTTTTACACAGCTCAGGTACTGTAAAGAACAACCCAGAAAAACATGTGAAAATATTTTTTGTGTGTTGCATTATGGAATGAGGGCAGGGCATTGAGAGCACATAGTAAGATCTAGAGTTCATCCTGAAATGTTAAATAATACCCAACTTTATTAAAATTATACCCATTTTATTCATTAGAGAGATTGCCCTGGGTGACTGAAAACACTGAAATTAAAAGACTGTAAACAAGATCCACTAAGGAATGCAAGCCTGTAAGTCTCAAATGGATGATCCTGAAAATCTACCCACGCAGTTCCTGCATAGGCACCTGGTAATTTTATGTTGCTCCCCTATGAAATGCACCCCTGGCAAAGAGCTCTGGGTATGCCTGAGTCCAGGAACAGTGAGCCAAGAGCTAAGCAGTTTAGCATTTATTTTGTGCTTACGCCTAGCTGGGTAAACAAGGGACTATTCTACAGCAGAGGCCCCAGATGGCTTGGTACAATAGTACATTCCAAGCACCACGGGCTTAGGCTCTACAAAACACAATTGCAGGCTTTCTCTCAGAAAATGATGGTATGGATATCTATCTTTCATAGGACAGCATATTGTGGTGAGCCCCTGCCCAACTCTTTCCTCAGCTGAAGAGAAGTGGGCTCAAAGACAGATTCTCCTGCCACACAGAGCATCCCTCACCACTCTGACAATTCCACCCTGGTGAAACCACGTTGTCCATTCTTCACTGTGCAAAAAGCCCAACAGAGCATCAGGCCATGAGTGTAGAAGGAACCAGACTCTTCAGCCCAGAGATGAGAGCACACACAGAGAAATTGAAGCTGGTTACAATCCATTCTTTATAATTTGTTTTTTGCTGTGTAACTCTTAAAGTAAACTAAGATGTGGCCAGGAGTTGAATTTTCCTTTCAGGAGGAGAGTGCCCCAGCCCAGCTATTTGGTTCATCATTTTCTGGATCTTACTCGACACACAGCAATAGCTTCAGCTGGGAGAATGAAGACAGTTCTCACCTCAGAAAAACTGTCAGGCTTGTGGTTTCACTGTTCCATTGACAGGTTAGATGATAATCTCCAGAGGCTGGAAAGTCCTGTCATCTGTATCCTTCTTTAACTTTTCAACTACCAGTTAAGCAAAGCCACTATCACTAACTTTGCTGCACAGTCCATGGTGTTAGGCAGCCCTGGACTGCCAGAGACAGCACCTACCAGAGAGAAGCTGTGTGAGCAGCAGCGTGAGGGGCCTGGTAAGGGTTCAGACGTGACCAAAGCTGTACACCTGCTCTGCAGTCTCGAGGCTGAGGTGCTTACAGGCATAACAAAACCAGACCTTTGGGGTACCACTTCGTTATCTATAGAACACCATGAAGGGAAGGAGAAGCAGCTTTGAATGCAAGAATAAGAAGAGTGCACTCGCCTTAGTTCAGGACTCTGCTGCTGCCAGCTGGCCCCTGGACAGCTGCACAAGCACCCCTGCTGCAACAGCCACACTGCCAGGCCCCAGCTCCTGCTCCTGCTCCTGTTCCCCCTCTTCACCATCACCAGAGTGTTCAGAGGGCCTAAGGATCCTGCTGAAGGTTTTGAGAGCCAGAAATGTGGACCTCAACAAACCTAACCCTAGAGGGAACCTCGAGCCACCTCACTTACTGTTTTGTTGTGATCTCATGTTCCTTGTATGTGCCCTCTCCTCACTAGTTTTAGATCCATGACAGTACTGATTCCAGCTGTGTAATAAGGAGAAAAGAAAGAAAAGAAAGAAAGAAGCATGTAGGGTATAGCTCTCTTATGACATAGACAGTGTTTTTTTTGGTTTGGAAGACTGCATTTTCTGGGGCATTTTGTTCAGTGTAAAGAATACTGAAGACAAGTAGTATGTCCTCTCGGCATTCAGGTAATGAAATTTAAAAAAAAAAAAAAACAGGAAAATGGCAAAATGCTGGTTATTAACTAAAAACAAACAAACAAAACCCAAACCAACCAACCAACCAACCAAAAAACAACAAAAAAGAAAAACAAGAAAACCCCACCCCCTCAAAACAGTCCTCTGATAAATTATTGAATCCAGAGGTACCTTTGCCTCTCTTCTCACCTCTTTCTTTATTTTCTTACTTAATTTCCTTTCCCCAGATTAATTTTTGTCCTTTCAACTTAATCACAAAATATTTTTTCAATTGTTTGAAATGATAGAACAGAAAAATACAAAACAATGCTCTGTTGATACAACTCAAAATGATGCTTCACTACTGAGCTGGGTCAATGGTAATTTACAGAAAGTTCTCCTCCAAAACTTCTAAGTGCTGCTGTTGAATCAATGTCTCATTCATCACTAGAGAGCTTGCTTGCTGACGGGTTTTGTGGGGTGCATGTGTGTGTGTGTGTGTGTGTTTGGGGTTGCTTTTTTCAGTTATTTTGTTTTTAACCAAACAGAAGATGGTTTCTTGACAATGCAACTTGAATTGTAAAACAAGAATGTCCTGGTTAAAATGGTATTTGCACAGAACAGAGTTCTTAGCTAAAACAAGAAAAAGACTTTGGAATTTCTATGAAAAAACCAAATACTATGCATGCATTTATTAGCTGGGCCTTCTATTGAAGTTATAATTGTACCTTGTCAGTGATCTCTACCAAATCCACAATGTTTCTGATGTCTTTTTGTTGTCCCTCCCCTGCCCTAGGAAGTTCTTGCATTATTGTGTATCATTATTTTGTTCCTGTGAGGCCTTGGAAGAAAGGTATTTGAATAATATTAGGAGGTTGTCATTCCGCTTGCTGGAGGGAGGAAGATAATGTGTTTTTTCCACATGTAGGCACTCAGTGATCCTAACAAAAACAGCATTGCAAATTGGAACTACAAACACAGAATTCCCTGTATGCTCTGCTAATAGCAGTGATGAAAATCTCTGCTAATGACTTTGAGAAATAACCTTGAAATCTCTGACATCTGCATCAGCTAGAGAGATAAAGTTACAGCAAGTCCTTGGTTAACATATTCTCAACAAAATTCTCCAAACCTCAATTACCATGGAAACTACTTATCCTTAAGGCAGTAAGGATAGCTGAAATATTTTCTCTTGACAAAAATGGGAGTGAGGCCAGAAATATAAGGGATTGTGCATAATGGGGCCTTTGATTTTTCATTTACTTCTGTGTTAAGCAGAAGTAATCTCAGTGAAGCAAGTTAAGTTGCTGAACAAAATTTGTTTATAGGACAGAACAAGGTTTAAGACATTGTCTAGTTCTGGTTATTTCTAGATATTTTTCCATTACCTTCCTATGTTTGTGTTAACAGATTTCTTCTTCCCTTTTCTAGTGAGATTAAGGACAAATAGTATTTGTATATAAAATTAGTAGACATCAAGCTTTGAAAAAACACTTGGGACAAATAGAACTAATCAGTCCCATTGAGGCTCAGAATTTTGAGGTCTGAGATTAAAAATGCCTCCAATTTAGACCAGGTCCCCCCAAATCCCCGAGTACTCAATTTCTATAAAACAGTGTATAGTCTTTGCTGTACAGAAACATTTGAACACCTCTAAGCATGAAAATCAGCTCAGGAATAGAAAACCTCATTTCTGGCTTTATGTAAATTGAATCTCTAATTTGCTGTAGGAGTTCTTGTTTCAATTTAACATCAAGTTTTAACAGACTTTAATGGAATAAAAATAACTTTTGGGAACATTACCATCAAACCCCCTATTGTTCCTAATAAGCACATGCTCCCCACAACTTAAGTCACTGTGAGCAAAAGCCTGAATGTGAAAGTGTGCTCATGGACAGGCACTGCTGGGCCACAATGTTACCTGCATTAACATAAACCCATCGATGTGTCGTGTTTGCTCAAAGCTTCCCACTCTGACAGCTCACTGGGTTTATAAATTACACTACAGCAATAATCCCTATGAAGTACACTGATCTTATCTGCAGGTTCGCTGTCTGCTGAGCAATGAGCCCAGACATATCGTGGGAGCAGGTTTACCTTGAGTATTGTGCGCAGTTTTGGGCACCACAATGCAAGAAAGGCATTAAACTATTAGAGTGTCCAAAGATGGTGAAGGGCCTTGAGGGGAAGCCGTGTGAGGAGCAGCTGAGGGCACTGGGTCTGTTCAGCCTGGAGGGACTGAGGAAAAACCTCACTGCAGTTACAGCTTCCTCAGGAGGGGAAGAGGAGGGGCAGGCACTGATCTCTGCTCTGTGGACACACAGAGGGAAAGGCCTGAAGCTGAGTCAGGAGAGGTTTAGGTTGGATATCAAGAAAAGGTTCTTCATTCTGAGAGTGGTTGGGCACTGGAACAGCTCCCCAGGGCAGTGGTCACAGCACCAGCCTGACACGTTCAAGACGCGTTTGGGCAATGCTCTCTGGCCCATGGTGTGACTCTTGGGGTGTCCTGTGAGGGGCCAGGAGCCGGACTGGATGATGCCCCCGCGTCCCTTCAAACTCGGACTCTCCTGTGACTCTGCCAGCAACACCCCCAGCTCCGCGCCGCCCCGACCAGAGCGGCCCTGAGCCCTCGTCTCTGCGCATGCGCGGCACCGCCCGGCGGGGCAGAGGCCAAGGGTGAGGGGCCGGCCCCGCCCTCGGCAGCGGCGCCATGGCGGGTGATGGCAGCGGCCCCGTGCCGGGCGATGGCGCCGGCCCGCCCGCCCCGGAGCGGGTGCTCTTCCCGCCCACCTTCAGCGTGTCCGAGATCAAGAACAAGCAGCGGCGGCACTTCATGTTCCTTCGCTGGAAGCAGCAGCAGAGGAAGGTGGGGCGGGCTGTTGCCGGGGGCGGGTGAGGCCCGGGTCTGGCGGGTCTGGCTAACGGAGTGCTGTCGCTCTGCCCGCAGGAGAAGTTAGCCCTCAAGAAGAAGCGGAGGAAGGAGCGAGAGGCCCTCGGAGACAAAGTAAGGGCTCCGGCCGCAGGAACGAGTGTGGCGGCGAGGCCGCTCCTGCCCCGCCGCGAACGGGGCACGGCTCGCCAGGGTGAGGGTCCTGCACCTCTGCCCGGAGCTGGGGCTCCTCAGCTTCGTGAGCCAAAGGTTTTCTCCACAGCCTTCAGAGAAGCGGAGCAGTGAATACAGTGAGGATGATAAAACACTGCAACAGGCTGCCCACAGAGAGGTGGTGGATGCCCCATCCCTGGAAACGTTCGAGGGCAGGTTGTAGGGGCTCAGAGCAACCTGATGTAGTCGAAGATGTCCCTGCTTACTGCACAGACTGGATGGCCTTTAAAGGTCCCTTCCAGCCAAACCATTCTATGATTGGATGCTCTCTGTGCTCACTGGCTCTGGTAGCCTTCAGAAACACTGTTCTCTAGCAGAAGTATCAAGCAGCTGCCTTCAGAAACGTGTGCTAAATGATGTTGTAAATAGGCAGGATGAGTTTTAAATTAATGACATAAAACCACTCCTGAAAAGTCTCTGATGTGACTGCTGTGGCATTTGTGTTGATATTATTAGTAATTATACTCTAATAGTAATTTCTGTATAAATTAAAAAAATCTGATCAAACCATGCCCAGACCAGTTTTCTGCTGGATTCCAAGCCTAGTCATGAACAAAGGTTTTGCTTCCTTTCCTGAACTGATTGAAGATTGTCACATGTGTGTTCCTGTATTACAGTAGTCTCACAAGAGTAGTGTAAGTTAACAGGGTAAACATTAAAGGCTACTGGCCATTAAATTGTAGATATCAAGGTTAAAAAGTGTTGCTGTTGAAAGTAGAATCCTTTTCTTCCACAGAAGAAATAAAAGTGGAAAGTAAGTTCTCCTCTGTTTTGTTTTGAAAAGTGACACTTCTAGTGGTGCTTCTCTCCATCTGATACTCTCTGGTGTCCCCATACCTGTGCATATTTTTAATTAAGGTTATGTAGCTTCTTTTTTAAAGGTGGCATCAAATAAATAATACTTCCAATTCTATGTAGAAACAGAAACAATATTACGGTAGTATGAATGTGGTATTTGCAATGCATTTAATAATGACATTAATGTGTTATGTTAATAAACTTTATGTATTTTAGGCACCTCCAAAAGCCATACCAAAGACTATTGAGAATCAGCGAGTGTATGATGAAACCACTGTAGATCCCAATGATGAAGAGGTAACTGCTTTAATTTCTGCGTGTGCTATTAAGTGAACCATTTTTTTCCTAACAAGGCCATAAACTGACAAAACTGAACATTCACCACTTTCCCATTAATCTGTTGAGTGGGTTTACTAAGAGGTGTTGTCATTCTTTCATTATCTATATCAAATAATTGCCTTTTGCATTACTGATATTGGCAGTAAAAGCTACCCGTGTTCATCACACTAGATTCTTAAAAACGTGAAAACTACACACCTTTGGGTGATAAAACTACAGAATAGATCTCGTGGATTGAAATTTGGATCAGATTGAACAATTGTTCTTTAGTTATTTTATACAGTGGATTTAACAAAATTTCTGTCTTCCAGGTTGCTTTTGATGAAGCAACTGATGAATTTGCACCATACTTTAATAGACAGACAGTTCCCAAAATTCTTATTACAACATCGGACCGACCTCGTGGGGTACGTGTGTTTTACTTGGAAAGTTCTGAGCAACCAACTGGTTATAAGATACCAGGGGTTTCATACTATCATTGTTACATTAAAACTGAAAACAGTAGCATTCACATGGAATTTTTTCTGTCATTTTACTTAGTTCCCAACAATAACCTTGTATGCATATGTAAGCTGTTGATTTCTCTAGCACCGTTTGTTTCCTCCATAACAAAAAACACCCTTGTGCACATGTTCTTTTATTGAAATGATCAGCGTTGCCTGATTGGAGAGATTACTGACATGTGTGAAAACCATAAAAGAAGTTGCTTTAAAAATAAGAAAAAATACACTTCAAACAGTTTATCTGAAAACTCAGATGTGAGTTCATGAAGAAACAGTTATATTATATTTTGAGATGTTGTGAACTTTTGGTAACCAGGGTCCTTAATAAATAATGAGTGTGGAGATTATGCTTTTTTGCATTTTCCTGCTTTTCTGTGATGGAGGGAGGGGAAAAAAGTCCTTAAAACAAAAAATCTCTGGTGTGCTGCAATCTTTACTGCAAATAAATGTTTTTGTACTAACTGAATGAAGTAATTTAATAGCTTGTCTTCAAATCTTTATAGAGATACTGAAAGTAATATATGCTCAGGGAGTGTAGTTGGAATGACCAACCCTCTATTCTCTTAACTGAATTCAATGCTGAATTGTCCACACTGCAATTTAACTCTCCTGTTTTGCAGAGAACAGTGAGGTTCTGTGAGCAGCTGGCTACTGTTATACCCAACTCACACGTCTACTATCGCAGAGGACTGGCTTTGAAAAGAATCATCCCACAGTGTATTGCGAGAGACTTCACGGATTTAATTGTCATTAATGAAGATCGCAAAATACCAAGTATCCTTTGTGTATTTATTAAGGAAAGGAAACAATTCTGTCATGTGCATCAGAGAGCTACTTTGTTCTGTTTTCTTTCTCTTCACAGTGCAAATTACAGAGCAAAAAATCACTGTGCCAACTTGAGTGTCTGATGGCTAAAGGAACTTGGAATTATTAAAGAAAGTGTGTAGATATATTAGCACATTTTTGTTTGTAATGCACTGTTATTGTTTTACTAAATTTAACAGCTTGAATAATTAACAAGTTTTCCTGACTAGGAAGATCCAATCTATTTTTTGGCTAGATAAAACATTAATAATTTGTTAAGTGAGAAAGCAATAGAGGATAACTCTTGTTAGCAATTGAAACAAAATGTAATGGACATCCTTCAGAAAGCTAATTAACTAGTTTGGGAAAGTATGGTTGAACATACAACAAATCCTTGGGCATAGATTATGGCTCTAAACCTCTAGTGTAATACTGCATTTTGCATAGAATGTTCCTGTGTGTTGGGGTGTGTAAATTGCATATTTGATTTTGCCAGCCTTTTTTTTTTTAACTTGGTGCACAGATGGTCTTGTTTTAAGTCATCTGCCTGATGGTCCAACTGCTCATTTTAGAATGAGTAGTGTGCGTTTGCGTAAAGAAATAAAGGTGAGACTAAATTTGAAAAATGGCTTATCTGTTGTTAATGATCAATACATCCAGTCTATTTCACCTGTCAAAATGGCATTTTGATATGATTCAGCTGAAAGGTGTTTTTTGGTAAGCTAACAGGAGGCTAAGGACTAGTGTATTCTACTTCATAAGCAGCGTATTTCCATTTTCAAGCTTATTTGCTGAATTTCTTTAACTGCCATTTTATAAAATCATGTCATTAAATAGCAGATGATAACCTACATCAATAGGAAATATCCCATGTCTAGCATACATACAATAGGGTATATACAATCAGCAGTATAAAAGGTTTCAACAGATGTAGTTACTCTTGAAAAGCTAGTTCTGCTTATTCCTACAGCCCTGTTACCTCTACTGTAATACTGCTTACTTAGCCCTAAGTAATTTGCAGTAAAATGGGTTTTTTTCTTTGAAACAAGTAATCTCTAATCCGTTTTTATTAAAAAAGCAGCCCTTATACTCTGTCGCATATATGCTTAGTTGGTATGAGTGCAGAGGGAATACTCCTATGATAGGTCAAGTGCATTATCTGCTATAGCAGGTTCTGCCAAGAGTACAAAATGGTGCAGGAGAAAACGTAAAATCATTTGTGAAGATCCTTGTGTTACCAGCTGCTCCTTGTTTATGAACTTAGCTTGTGTTTGAAAATGACTGGGGCATGTTATTGGCCCTGTCTTCCTATTTCAAACACTTCTTTGATAATACATTAAAATCCTTTGCATTCAATCTGTTCTTTGCATTCTTATTACTTTCATTTCAGCGAAAAGGGAAGGAGCCCACAGAACACGTCCCTGAAGTGATCCTGAACAATTTCACAACGCGACTCGGCCATTCCATTGGCCGCATGTTGGCTGCTCTCTTCCCACACGATCCTCAGTTCATTGGAAGACAAGTAGCTACATTTCACAACCAGAGAGACTACATCTTTTTCAGGTTTCACAGGTGATGTTTTCCACAAAACTAATTTACAAGTGAGGGAGAATATTCTTGTAACTTAATTTCTGATTTAAATTTTCCTTCCCCAAGATACATCTTCAAGAGTGAAAAGAAAGTGGGAATTCAAGAACTTGGGCCACGTTTTACATTAAAACTGAGGTCACTTCAAAAAGGAACCTTTGATTCCAAATTTGGAGAATATGAGTGGATTCATAAGGTATGTCTTAGTAATGGTAATAATCCTGCTTGGGGAGACTAAATCTGACATGAAATGTAACCAAAAACTGTACCCTAGAAAAGCGGTATAAATGCAATTCTCAGTGTGGAAGTGTTTAACTGAAGTATTTAGAGGTATATTTTGAGAAACATGCAAAGCAGAAACATCCTGCTGTATTTCAAGTCAAAAATAAAAATAGCAAGTATGATGAATGTCAATATATCATGACTACTTCTTTGCAACTCTACTATACCAAAACTACATTTCACTGTCTACCCTACTATAAAAAGGAGTGGTCATCCTTGTTTGTGTCCTGTTGCATAAACTTGCTAGTAAACAACTTTTCTTTTAAATTTCAGCGTCGAGAAATGGACACAAGTAGAAGAAAATTTCACTTATAAGTGAAATCTGCCAATTTCTGGTGACCAGGAATACAGCAGCTGCTTTGAACTATGGATAATCTTGGACTCCTAAATAATGATCATGATATTGAACAGTATCTGTCTGCAGAAAGACAAACAGCAAACATTAAACTTTCTACACCAGCAGATCAAATAGGATGTGCTCTTCTTTCTGTTTGTAGCCAATGTGACAAGGACAGTGACTTTTTCCAGTTTCACAGGAAAAACTATGGCCATGTGTGATCCACCTGTCATTTAGCTATCACTAAGGATTTCCCAGAAGTGCTGTAGAAAGAGATTATGCTTCACAACATCAAAGACAGTAAATATCTTGGTTAAAGAAATTTTCAAAATAAAGTATTTCTAGTTTTACGGCTTTTATTTTTTCTGTTAACCCAGACATCTTCGGTTAATCAGGTAAGAGATAAATATTTTAAACTTATTTCTAACTTACAGTATGCTGTTCCCTGACAGTATGGGGATAGTTTTCCAAAAAGGTTCTCCTATCCAGAGAACATGGAGAAGGCAGTATGAAATCCATGGTATTTTATTTCATTAGCATTTTGCATGAAATAGGCATGTTGCTGAAGTTAGAAAAACAATATGCATAACTCCTACAGGTATCTCTTGTGTAAATATCACATTGACAAAAGGTCTATATACCCAAAGCAGTTGAAAGGAAACAAAGACAGATGGGAAAGAATTCATAAAACCCCCCTTACAGAAGTACATAAAGATGTCATCTAAAAATGCTGCTCAGTGACTATGCGAGGTCTCTGAGCAGGGTTTTCCCCATTAAAATTTTAGAAATGCTTCTTCAGCCTCACAGCAGCACTTGAGTTGGTATTATCTGCATATAAATGACTGTTTTGCCTCAAGTTGGCACATTCACTGGCAGCTAAAAGGTCACGTTTTATTTGAGGTCCTTTCTTTTCATATACAGCTGTAAGTGCATTTTTATATTTACCTAATGAATAAGAAGGTGCATAGAGTAAGTTATCTCCTAGGGTAGAATTACTAAGATAAAGAATAATTTACTCTGTCTTAATGTGATGTCTGTGATATGGCACAGCTGTATACCTGAATTATAAACAGCCCAATATTTTTGCTGTTCTATTTCTGTTATGTATTTCTTCTAAGTATGGTACTGCTGGAGCCTCATTGTTCTGAAGGACTGTTAACCCCAGGCAGACTTGCAGCAGCACAGAATATTTATACTGCTCTCTCTGCTCTCCAGCTGCTACAGAGTGATGCACTGACTGTGAGGTGCCACCATACCCAAAAGTTAATCAAATTCCTACAGTAATTTCAAGACTAGACTAAGTCAAGACACTTTTATTTTTTGCTTGGCATATAAAACTGATTCCCTTATGAAACAGAAATACGTAACTAGCATACAGTTCATCTGGAGAGGTAGATGGTAAGAAGTTTGACGACAGTAGCACTTTTAGAGTTAGATTTGGCACGTTAAAGCTAAGCTTTTGTACAGACTTCAAACCAGGCCACTCCTTGAGGCACTCTGCCCATACACACATCAGCAGGTAGGAAAAGATGCTAAAAGATCTGAAAAACAAAACCAAAATCTAGTTAGAAAGGTACCACTGCTAAATGAAGCAACTCTAAGTTGTACACATATTTCAGAGTATGCCATGGACAACTGTTTAGGGAAAAAAAAATCCTCTTTTTCCACAGCTGTTTAGTTTAAAAAGTAAGTTTTAATGAAGCCATCCCCCAAAGATACAAAAAGATAATCAAAGCTCTTACAAAGAATTGAAGCTTAATGTCTCCTGGAAACCAAACTCCTAAGTGGAAGGATAGAAGTTGTTCCCAGTCACTTTGTGCTCACCAAAACACCAGGTTTCTATTTTGCCTTTGAAAAGCAGGGAATTTGTTGTGTAACTAACAAATTACACTTCCTCTTCAGTGAGGTGGTGCTGACTGTGCAAACACAAACGCTATTGGCTCATCAAGAAAACACAAGGAATCACCTTTTCAGGAAGTGCCCGCAACAGATTACTGCAAAGTGAAGGAGTTTCACATATAGGTTAACGTAACTAAAACAGAAACAATTCCAAAGGCTATAACCGAGAAAGAAAACAAGCCTTTTATGCCCTGTGTATGCAGGTGTGGTGTGAGACATTTCCCTACATTCACACCCAGGAATTCAGGAATTACTCTTACCTCGGTAAACCTCAGTGGGGAATTAATTGTATGCATCACTGATTAAGTGCAGTTTTATTTGGCTTTGTATAAGTTATCAGTCTATAATGCTTACAGATGATCTGATTTCTTCCTTGGATTAGTGCTTACAGCTGAAGCTACACTAGTGTAGCATCCGAGAGTATATTTAAGTAACAGTAACTGGCAAAAATTCACAATAGAAGTAACTTTAAAAGCTACAAGAAGTCTAAAGCACATTTCAGTTATACAGTTGTAATTTACTGCTCAAAACAACGTGGGAAGTGGTTTTGCTTGTTAAATAGTTAAGGATCAACTTCTGTACTGTCACTACTCTGGTCTTTAAACATGGTTATTCATGCTAGTACACACATTTGGAACTTTTCTACAGTCTGCTTGAGGGGAGAACAATTTTAACAATTCAGTCTGACTGGTCACCATTCTATAAAGCTGCCCAACAGCACAATTTAAATCTAGCAAACTACAGTTCTTTGGATATAAGTCAGCTACACAACCAGAATTTTTCAAGGTTAAGACTCACTATGAGGTTTCTAAGGATTGTGAACTACGGTTAACTGTGTATCAGGTGCATTGAAATACTGTCTGTGCTCTCATCTCCAACAGATCCATGTCAAGGGCAACAGGAAAAGGGAACATTGTAAAAGTATCATGCATTTACTGTGGTCAAAATAACCAAGTTATTGTGACTTTCAGAGTTTTGGTGAAACCATTGTGGATCTAAAACTCGCCCTTTCTAAAGAGGTTAGCCTAAAATCTAATCACCAGAATGCCAGATGAGTGAGTAGTCTTCCTGGTGATAGCAGTAGTGCTAATGAACCTATGAAAGTTTTGGAATGAAAATGAGTATTCCACTGTTTCTAGTTATTTAAACTGCTACCCCTGTAGTAGCTTAATTGAATGGAATATGGGCTTTTAAAAGTAAATACTTTTTAAACAGTATATACTTTTTTCATTTGGCAGAGAGGGCATCTACCCCCACACTGGTCTGTGCTCTTCTTGGGGACCACCACTTCTAATCTGGTTTTGGAACTGTTCTTTAAGAACTAAAGTCTGGTTTATCTGCCACAATCAGGATTCACCACATATGCTGTCAGGCAATTAACTCTATGTGAGAAAAGGGAAATAATACCCTTAGAGAGAGAAAGATACAGCAGAATTACTCTACAGCCAGGTTAGTCCAAACAGCAGCTCAGGAGTAGCTAGCCCCACGACTTTGCTACAGCAACTGAAACTCGTGGAAGCTCTGCAACAGCTAAGTGCTACTCATAATACCTATGGCCAGCATGTGTCCAGTACAGAGCTGTGACCAGAAAAGGGGAGAAGGGACCAACACCAGCTGCACAACTCAAATGTTCCTGAGTGCCTTTCATACAGCCTCATTTAAATGACAAAAGAGCTTATGAATTGTAATTCAAGAACTTACCACTGAAAGATACTGAAGTAGTTCACATAATTACAAAAATGAACAAACTTTCTGGGGTCTGAATGGATTTGTACTTGATGATACTCCTGTCAGTAGGGGATCATGTTGTGCATTCTGCAGGCAGAATTGCTTCAAGTCAGCTGCAGCTTGAGAAACCTAGTTATAATAAAAGCTGGTATTAGAATTCACTGAACACTCTTTACCAAGGATGTAACTACGTTGAAAAGTACAAAGAATACTACTAAATGATTCTGCAATACAGCTTATGCAGATTTTATGCAATCATTTCATTTCTTAAAGACAAGAAGATGAACAATGTAAGAACTGATTTGGATATTTTAATTTCCATGTTAAACTTCCAAGTATGAAGTGTGACACATGAGCAGTATCTTGGAGATGGCTTTATTAAATATATGAAGATCCTCATGCTAGAATTGTTCTAGCATAAACAATTCAGAAGTACTGGCTATGGTTTTAACATGTTCTACTCGACTGAACTGGCATTTCAGCCTCCCTTGGAAAGCTATCCTTATGATGACATAATAGGGTTCTCAGCACCCTTACAGAGTGGTTTTTGGCATGCTGTACCTTCCTAAAAACTGAACAGTGAAAATTCTTTGTCTTGCTTTTCTTTGCTGTAACTCTGAACTCACAAAACAGAACGATCAAAGTTTCAAAAAGTTCCACCTTCCACTAACACTTCGTATCTGCAGTTTGCCCAGACTTTCTGTGCCGTGCCAGGCGCGGTCTCACCCCAGCACGGACCGAGTTCAATGCACTTCGTGTGCCTGGCAGCGACATCTCCATCTTGCCGTGCCGGGGCCGGCCCAGCCTGTTGTGCGCCCCGGCTCGGCCCCAAAGCGCGACGGAAGGGCGCTCCTCGCTCCGAGGGCACGAACGGGCAGCGCGGGCCGCGTCCATCGGCCCGGGGGAGCGCTTCGGCCAGGGAGCGCCCCCGGGGCCCGAGGGGCTGCGGGGAGCGAGCGGCCGAGCCCCGGGCAGGGGCGGCGGCGGAGGGGNCCGCCTCGTCCCGTCCCGTGGCGGCTCCGCGCTCACCTTCACGCGGGTCACACTCGCCTCCAGGCGCAGCTGCTGCACCACCTTCTTCATGGCCGCCACGTTGGAGGAGCCCGACATGGCGGGGGTGGCGGCGGG